>VWPU01010656.1:0-12971 GCA_013398955.1 Callaeas wilsoni
CCTTGCTTCCAGGCTTAAGCAGCCTGTTGAGTTCACGTTGCAGCAGGTGCAGTTTAGCTGCTGCTCATGAGAGTGGACCCACGCTGGAGAAGTTCACAGAGAACTGTCTCCTGTGGGAGGGTTCCCACAGTCTCACAGGGGAAGGACTCCTCTCCCTGAGCAGCGGAAGAAAATCTCAATGATGAACAGACCAAAACTCCCACTTCCTGTCTCCATGCACAGTTGGTGGGAAGGAAGGAGGGCCTGGGCAAGAAAAGGTGTTTTAAGGGCTTATTTTACTTCTCATTATCCTCTGATTCTGTTAGTAATGAATTCACTTTGCAACTTAAGTTNTCACTTTGCAACTTAAGTTGATCCTGTTTTGCCCTTGAAATGTTTTCTCTCGGTCCTTATCTCACTTATGAACCCTTCAATAATTATTTTCTCTCCTCTGCCCAGCTGTGGCAGGGGAGGGTGAGAGAGCGACTCTTGTTGTTGCCTGGCATTGGGCCTGTGTCAAACCATGACAGTCACACAGGAGAGGCCTGAAGACATGACAAATAATAGTCAATTTGGGCACATAAGTGCTTTACAAGAAAAAGCTGGGAGTTTGCTATGTACCAGGTTTACTTTTATGTTTCTGTAATGTTTCCTTTTAAAAAAAAGGGAATAACATATTAGTCTTCATTTCAGATTCTTAAAATACTGTGGTATTAAAGAAAGAGTGTTTTCATCATTTATTTCCAGAAATATTTTTAAAATCTTTTTATTTGGGCAATTGTGGTCTGCTAAGGCAATAAGTACTCAGAGTTATATTCAAGACCTATAGAGGATGAAAAAAGTGTGAATAAGGAAAATGAAGAAAAAATCACAAAGGAAAATGGGGTTTCTATTAGTATTCAATTTGTACCAAAATTTGACAGTAGATAATTTTTAATTACTATTTCTTACACAAAACACCATGAAGTGATATTCAATAAAGAGATTTTCTGCCTTTGAGAGTATTCAAATTAAAATCATAGAGAGGCATATAATTATACAAGGAAAAATTAGTGATGAAGAGCCACTCAATGACAAAAGGCCCTTTTTCATTGTACTTACCTGCCCACACACAATTCCCCAGTAGGCAAGAAACTCCATACTGGGAGCAATGATGAAAAAATTCAATTTGCAGGGGATTAACTACATACGAACACTAGAGGCTTAATGCTACAAAACAATGAGAGGAAACATGAGATTAATTTATTGCATCTGATAGGACAAGGAGCTTATGAAAAATAAAGATAATCTTAAGGTGAATGTGCATCTAAAGAAAACTCTCTAAATACTCCTTGTAACAAAGATGAATATAGTTTCCTCCAAATGTTCAAAAGGAAAAAAAGGAAAGAAAACACTTGACTGTCTCCTTCGGCAGTGTTTTGACTTTAGCAGTGGATCTAGACCTTCATTAGTTCTTTTCCCTATAGTCATTCTCATAATTGCTTCTTTAAAAAAAAAAAAAATTGGCTTATTTTACACTTGACTTCTACTTATTGCACTGGTCATTTCCATAATCATAAACCAGCCTGATCAGTGGCTGTTTTTTGTGACATAGCAATAGTGTGAAAGAGTCTAAAGGCTGCCTTGGGCAACAATCTGGGGATATTAGCATACATCAGGTACCCTGGGCTCACCACTTTAGAAGTATGCAGCAATATCAGGTGAAGAAAAGCAATAGGCAGTTATGAGATAACTTCTCCCCAGGGAAAGTTTTATTCCAGCTTTCAATAGATGCTGGTTTGTGCCCTGGAACAATATAATTATACTACTTCTAAAATTCCATATATATTGTTTTCTTTATAATTTTGGTTTATTATTATAACTCTAAGCTCTTGTTATTCAAATAAATAGATGGATCTGCTGTGAAAAAGCTACAGTGAAAGTAGTAATGAGCTAGTTGAAGGTCTTCTAGAGTTATACTCTAATGAATGTACTACAATACCACTATGTTGTGAGGATTTCACCTGAGTTTCCCCAGCTTTCTTTTGGAACTTATTACTTTTCCTAAGGCCCTAAAAGATAAGACTACAAGACTGTCCAATCATCCTCATTAAAATGCTGAAAATTCAAAGGCATTCAATGCTGAAGTACAACATTATAATCCACAATGAAATATCGGCAGAGCAGTTACCATAGGTGGTATTATGACATCTGAAAGTAGTGTCTTTCTAATAGATTATTAGATGGATCCCTGAAGTAGGTAAGATAGGGAAATAAATGGGTACTGTTAATATAGCATTAAGAGTCAGGGAAGGTAAAAATCATTAGAGTATCATTTAATTGGTTTCATAAATTCTCTTACAAAAAGTTAATCCTTGAGCTTTCTGAGACTGTTGAGATATGGAAATTGACACTACAACCCACAAAAGTTACACAGTTTTATCTTCAATTAGCACCACTGGGAAGGGAATAACATCATTAAGGATGGCTTAGAAGTTGGAACACTATTCAAGCAACCCAGACTTTATTCTTTTTTTTGCAACTCCTATTATACTTTACTTCATTACCTCACTGTGGATTTTCCACTTCTGACCACTGAAATATCTGTATATTTTAGCTGTAAGGATGTGGGGAATGTAAGGGTACACATATATCGGGAGCACAATATCTCATTTATGAGCATAGAAACCAGAGGCAAGACATGGAACAAGTAATAAATCACAGATAGATATGCAAATCCCAAGTATATGAGATAGATAAAAACCAACAGTGTTGGGTCAGTATTGGAGCTGGACAGCACTGGCTCCATCAGACTTAACGGAAGCTTCTGACAACTTCTCACAGAATCCTCCATGTAGCCCTCCTCCGCTACCTAAAACTTACCACGCAAACTCAACACAGTAAACTTGAGTGTCTCTGAATAATATTCGGAGAAAACAACATTTATTGATTTATTTTTAACTACTGAGGACAGAACTGCCAACATTCTTTTTGTATCTGTGTATATCACTTGTTTTTTTTCCTTTCCCTCCATAGCAGTACTTAAAAAAAAAAAAAAAGAAAAACAATGACAAGAGCAAGCATGGTCAACTCAGAACCACTTAACATTTCCTGACACTATCATGCAAAACAATTGTTCTATGGACTGTAAAGTATGCACAACCCTTGACTGTTGTACAAATTTTTTTTTACACAGGTATAATTACTTCAGGGGGATTGAGTACATAGAACTAATTGATGTTTAACATTTAAGAAATGCAACACAATTTTATGCCTGTTTAAAAGTGTCAAAAGTGATTCATAATATTTGAAGAAATTTCACCATTGGCAGAATCAATATCTACACATGGGAAATTATTCCAAATAAGAGTGTCATATTTGATATAAAACTCACAGGTAATATAAAAGGTAACCATATTTCTTGTTTCTGTATGTGCTACCACTAACGTTAAGACCATTTTCTTTAATCCACAAAGCAAGATGCAAATCATGTTTCAACAATTTAGTTTAGAATCATAAAATAATGGTTTGAGTTAGAAGGGACCTTAAAAATTCTTAAAGAGTTCCAACTCCCCTGCCATAGACCAGGTTGCTTAAAATTTCATCCAACCCAGCCTTGAACACATCCAGGGATGAGGCATTCACAGCTGCTCTGGGCAACCTGTGCCAGTGTCTCACCACCCTCACAGTAAATTTCTTCCTAATATCTGATCTAAACATACTTTCAGTTTAAATCTATTCCTTTTTCTCCTGTCACTACACGCTCTCCCTTCTGTTTCAAAAACATCTGTTCAAGTTGCAAAGAAACCTAAATTTTTTTAACAGAGCTGAAACTTCTGAATTTTCTTCATGTCCAAAGTGAAACTTACAGAGTGACCTTATGTAAGCATTTGCAATGGGAGTGTTTCCACTGATTTCTAGGAGGCTAAATTCACATTAAGAGTATAAGTTTCTCAAGTTTTTTAATAGTCAGCTGTTATGAGCAGCCTTGCAAAGTAAAAAAGCAGAGATTTTTGTAGATTCTAGAGGAAATAATCACGGACTCAGGGGTAGCATCATGGTTATTGCCACGGTTAGAATTGTCTTGTGAGACTGATTTCAGGCAGCTCAGCAGCTTTCAAAATCAAATTCAATGGGACACAGTGAATAACAGAAAAAGGATATATAAGTAATATTGGGTCTTTTGATCTGCTTTGACATTATTTTCAGTGCTTGAACTGCTGTATAAAACATGCACAGGCGTTCATATTTCTGTAATTGAGGAAATGTAAAATTTGTGAGGTATTCAAAAACTCAACCTGCTATTCAGACATTTTACAAAATGCAGACTATAATTAAATTTATATAAAATGATAGTTCTTAACATAGGCATACTACTCCTTCTAAACCTGAGAAATTTTTTTTCCTAACTCTCACCACTCCAAAAAAGAGCTAGAAATCTAAAAGATTAACCAACATTGTGAGTTTTCCAGTCCAGCATTTTCTTTTTCTGCCCTTCATGCAGTGACAGATCTATAGGCATATACCAGGCTCAATACCAGTTTTGAAAATTAATATATAAACATCTATGGTTTCTCCAATGAGTAAAGAATACTGAAGTGGTTGTGGAAGTACTCTGTCCACTGTAGACTCCTTTGAATAGGGGTTACAAGTATTACTGCAGCTATCTCTTTTTGATGTGAGCTGATTCTACATAACAAATTTCAAAAGAAATGCAACAACTTGCAGAAAAAAACCCAAAACATTTCATAGTCATGGAAATTGAGTTACAGCTATGCTATATTGAAGAAATATTTTTATTAAACTTAAGAGGTATTGTTAGTATTACTTTCAAGTGAAGACAGCTTTTAGCAGGCTTCTAGCATGTATAAAATCTTCCTTAAATTAGTACCTGTCATACAGAAGACCAATTTTGTGGTGGTTTAAGTTGTTTGGGTTTTTTGGTAGGTTGGAGGGGGGATGGTTTTGTTTTAGTTTTGGTTTAGTTTTTTCTTAGGTTTGGCATACTGTTTCAGTTTTTGCATAAAATTAAAAGAAATACCACCCATCTTACCTAAAAGAAATTAATTTCAAAGATCCATATGTTGGCAAGCAGTAGTCCCATCTTAAGAACAGTGCCATCAGAACTGTTATTCAAGCTTAGCAGAATCAACTTAGCTTATTCTAGCTGGTTTACATTTTAATGTGGCACAATAGACAGCTTATTTTCAAGTCCAAACAATAGTCTCTTAATATCAGATTTTATGGCCTTTCACAAAAGTCACTATGGGAGCTTTTACTATTGATCAGAAACATTACTTATTCCTCACTGAGCAAAGGAGTTCATTCTCTGAGAGTGTAATTCTCAAAGTTTTAGAAACAACAATTTTTATATCTTGCAACGTGTTTTGGGTTAGTGAAAAATACATCCTCTTCTAGATCTATCATTGATGTGGAATGGTAAGAGAGGAGTTGACATCAGAGTAGTGCTACATAGCAAATTAATGCAGACTTACAGTCTTGTGAGCAAAAGCCATTAGCTGTTTGATCTAAAAGTTCTTCTAAAGGCAAAGACATTTACATAGAGAAGAGATAGTAAAACACAAAATGAGAGGAGAAATTTAAAAAAGAAGCAAAAACACCACCAAAAAGCTACACACAGAAACTTTTATATCCCAAGGTAAAAATGCCTTCAATATTTGGCATAAAATGCATACTGGCATTTAAATTGACATATAGTTAGAATTTCTACATTTTAAGAACATCATTTATTTTTCACAACAAATAAAAGGGCCCTCTTGTTACAATTTCCCTTTTTAAGAAGAAAACTACTCAACATTATGAAGCTACTTTTCAAAGTGCAGGTAACAATTTCAAACACTTCATTGTACAAAACAAAATGGAAAGAAACCCATAATGTGTTTTAAACCAGTTTAAAACTAAAAGTCTCCCATCAAAGGCAATGATCTAGCTTTCTTCCCTTATGCATGCATACAGACTGCAGTTTTTGAGGGCTGGATGCGGAGCTATATGATTTGCTTTTAAGAAAAATATTTTTAATACAGATTAAAAAGCCCGAAAGCCTCATCACTGCTACCAAGGATTAAACCCATTTTTCATGTAAAATGTTGAACTGCTTCTTCTCACATATAATCCATCTATGATTGATAACATAGACAGGAAGCATTGATATTTTAACTATTTTTAAATGTTTATTATCTGGGCTTTGCAGAACCATACTTCTATCAACGACAGCAAGAAAACAGTTCTGAAACATCGCTAACAAGAGCAAACTTCCTTGACAAGTGTTTTATCTGAAATAGAAGGACCTTTAAGTATCATTAAAACAAAGAATTTCAAGGCAGCCTATATAATTTCTCCTTTCCCAGTAAGTTTCCAATACGTCATGCAAACCATTAGGAAAAATTGAAATCTAAAAATGGCACTGCTTAACCAATCATTTTCATGCTAAATTTGTAACTTGTTAACTAAAGGGATAGCAGCAATGTTTATTGACTCAATGATATAGTTTATATGTTTTCAAATAGACGAAAAGAGCAAGTGTAATAATATCTTATTTGTCTTGAGTACCTATTTAATTATATTGCCAGATAACATAAAGGGGGAAAGCATTGCATCTTCTATATTAAGAAACTTGTCATGCTTGAGAGAGTAAGTATTCCAATAGGTTTTCTTTAGTAACTCTCATAAATTTGCAAACAAAATATTTCAGCTACACATTATGTTGTTCTGTGGGTGAAATTATTGTTATTTTATACTATTGGTCAATAGTTTATGTAGGTGAAATAGAAAAAATTTAATGAAATTTGTAAACAGATCTAAAGGAGTTGAGAAATTAAATGCTCAACTCTGACTCCCTACATGGGACCTGCATAGATTAACAAATTGGATTTCATGTAAAAATCTTGAAGAAAGCTACTCAAAGAAATTGCTGTAGAGAACTAAAATCCAAAATTCATCACTAACTATCCTTTGCATCATTCTCATAATTTCTCATCAAGACAAGAAAAACACTGTTAATTAAAGCCAACAATGTTCCATTATGTGGGAGGACACAAAGTTTTAGGTCTTTTGGGATACAATTATGTTTTGCAAATAAACAATTAGGATTATTTTAGAGAAAACTTATGTATGCTATATTTTCCTCTTGATTTTACAGAATTTTCTGAGGCAAATTAGAAAACTGCTGAAAGGGAAAACCTAATCTTTCTTATGTCTAGAAATGCATAAGAGGCATGAAAAGCACACGGCATATTGCATTGCTTTAATTTGATTTTGTTTATCTGCTTGAAGGGTTTTTTCTTGGGTTGTAAGGGTTTTTTAGTGCATCGAATCTGTATTTTTTTATACACGGTGACATTTGCCAAATTGCAAACAAACTTTCAACTCTCTCGTTAATAAAAAATTATTATTCATTTAATTCCTGGTCCTTCTAAAGGATTCTGCAATAGCATTAAAAATTGAAGTAGAAAGAATTGTGGACATTTTTGTAGACAATAGTCTAGTGTTTGCAGCTGCAGTTAACCAAAAAAAAAAAAGATATACAGGAATAATGTTTATCAACAATAATTAACAGCTTTGACCTCTTAGTCTTTTCAACAGGACAGAATACAAATCTTATTTCATTTTCTCATGAACAACCTCAATGTATGAATACATTTCTACACTTGAATTTCCATTAAAGGCATGATAATATAAATGAGATAATTTGTGTGAGCTGTAACTAACACCACTTCAGGGCATTTACTGCACCAGCCAAGTACTTTGTAGTGCTTGCTAAACCTGAATTCTTTACCACTTTCCTTTATCTACATTTCCTTATATTTATTATTAATCTAATAAGGTTTCATGGTATTATTTTTTCCCTTTAAAAGAATGGCCATAAATTCTGATTTTAATGAAACTCTGTGCTTCAACTAAAAGTGATTTACAGTGGAAGTAGCCAACCAGTCTTTGTGCATCTATTGCATGCCCATAGCACAACACTTCTGTCCATCCTTAACAGTTCATAGAAGACAATAAAATAAAATAAAATAAAATAAAATAAAATAAAATAAAATAAAATAAAATAAAATAAAATAAAATCGATTTTTTAAAAAAATAAATAGGCAGACATTATAAGATAAATTCAAAAAATAATCTGATGTATCGAAATAAAACATAATGCAAAACTTGAATTAAACATGCCATATTTGCCTGGCATATGTCATCTATGCCATTGCTGCATAGGCAATTGTTTTATCATCCATTTTGTCTTCTGAAGAAAGTAATTTGTGAATATATACTAGAAAATAAGAAGGCAATGATTGAAGGATCATTTTTTCCCTCTGTCACTCCTTGCTTGTGTGCAGTATGAGAATGACTACTTTTAAACAGTTTTAAAAATTATTAGCAAGTATTCATGTCCAAAATGTGTTGAACTGACATAAACAAGTAAGTTATGGACAGGTGGAGGAGCAAAGAGTGTTTCCTACTATAAACTTTTAATTAGACTTCGAAGTGCTCATTAGACAAATTAAAATTTTACATCATGGCCTGTATTTGTAAGGCTATTTCAACACATTTGACTAAAAAACGGAGGTACATAAATAATGAGCTGTATTTCTACAGCTAAATTTTTTTACAGAAAATAAGAAAAGTCATCTTTCAATCACTGAGAACTACTGTATCATCCTATGTTTTACCTGTAACAATTGAAAGTGACAGGCATTTTTTTCCTGTGTAACTCTGATGCTATTGATAGCAAGTTCATTTGTTTTGAAGAGAAATTTTATGTTATTCGTAAGTGATTCTGGAGGAGTCCAAAGTCCTGCAATATACCCGTAGCGCATTTTTTTTGTACATGCAAGAACTAATATATTTTAAATGTATTTTAAAATCCATATTTGAACAGTGTTTGACTTTGAAAAACTCTAGTCAGAGTTCTAGTCTTTTGTCACTCAACTCATAGCCTTAAAGCTATGTAATATTCTGTAATAATCTTCTGTCTTCTCTTTCAGTGCCAGAGTATCAGAACAGTAGTCTTGCAATAGGACAGAAACACAAGTTTGAAAAGAAAAGCAAAGAGTGAGATGAAAAAGTAAATCAAGTACTTAAAACTTCTATCGAAATTTTTAAAAATCGGCTTTTTGCTTGCCTACTCAGCCATTTCTTGGCTTCTGAATGCCTTGTGGTTGTCTCATTCATGCTTTGGTTTTGCCTTTTCCTCTCTTTGGTTCATCTTTTGCTTGAAGACAAAAAGCTGATAAAACAGTGTAGCTACACCTATTACTTTCCCCTCCTTCATTTCAAAGGTGGATTTCATTCGTGCAGAACACTTGTTTCTTTAATTGATTTTTATAACTACAGGAGTTACCAAATTTAGAAAGATTGGATGTCTTTAAAAGGTATCCAAAATTACTGGTATCTCTTGATTTGTAATTTTTTTGTAAGACTTCTAAAATTTATTACATACCTGTACTGATTCCAACTGCCAGACACAAAGCTATCACTTAAAAAATGAAATCATAATTGATTATATATTTAGATGCAGAAATAAGAAGTCATTTGCAACTGACAGTTGAAAAAAAAAAATTGTATCAAGGCATGAGACTGCTTGCTCTTCTGTGAAAAGCAAATAAAACGCAATGGATCCAAAGTATACAAGATTTTCCTGGTGACTGAGCACACATCCCAGTGATATGGCAATGTAACTGTATTTAATGGTGATATCACTCTGTAAACATTTGTTGACTACAATTGGGGAAATGAAGGAAAAAAAAGGCAGCATTTCCAACACTCTTGATCATACTTGTAGAATTTACGGTGCAGCGAAAGTGCTGACTCTTTTTAGAGAGGATATTTTAAGAAAGTCTCTGATACAAACAATAGTTCATATCACTGGGAAAAGTAGTATATCCTTTTTCAGAAAAGTGATTGGTGTGCAAGTATACTTCATTTAGTCCAATATGCACATTCTGTTTTCAGTTTTTTTCTCCTTAACATTCATAATTTAAGCCCCTTTCCACAGCTTACATAGAAATGAGGGATTATTGTGCAATTACATGCAGAGATGAAATGTAGATTTCAAATCATGTTCATAGCTTTTTTTGGCGGGTGTATTTTAAAGTAAAACTCAAAATACTTTTGCTATTTGAGACCTGAATTATAACATTTAAAAATCAAATTAACAAGAAACATACAGTTCTCTATGGGTATAAAATAATTTCTATTGAGTTACTGAAATTTGAAACATATTAATTTGTTGTCCATTTATAGGATATATCTCTTTTAGAATACTATACCTTAAAAGAGAAACCAAAAAATTATCTGAGATATACATATATTCTGACATGTTCATTCTAGACATGTTCATTAAAAAAAAAAAAAAAGAAAAAAAAGAAATAGAAAAAAATCAACGCAAAAATCCTCTAGGTTTGAGGTGCTAAAAATGTTACAAGAATGTTACATAAGGTTTACGTGGGGGTTTTTAATGATAGTAAAATTATTTTTAATTAGGACAAAATGTAGGAGGAAGACAAACAAACTCAAATCCCTCCATAAATTATTTTCTGCAGTTGTGCTCTGTTTAGCATCAAGATCTGTTTTTAAGTAAACTCAAGGGTAATATGAGATGCAATTGAATTTTAGAGTATTGCAATGACCCAGTGAAAAAAAAAGAAAAAATAATTCATACTTCATGGTCTCATCAAGAACTTAATTTACTCTTCATTTCTGTGGATTAGTATCTGGGAACCTCTGACCCTCTTCAGTCATTCATTAGAAGAAATGCTTAAAACTGACAGCTGAACTGTGCATTAAAATAATGATTTAATATTCAAAGTTAAGCATAAGCATGAAAGGCAGTTAAATGGTCAAATCAATGGATAATTATGCCTCCATATTGAAAGAGGCATAATATATTTCCATTATAAAGTCAAGAAGGGTTGTTTATTCAACATCTGATGTATCCTTAAAGAAGGGCAATAAGAATAGATTTGAAACAGAAGAGTGCCCTATGTTTATCAAATATTCTTATCTTGAATACAACTTTGTAACAAATCGCCATGCTTTTATTAATATACTGACATCTTATCCATCAAAGGATTTTGGTTAATGAAAAGTGCAGTTCAAAATACATTATTTCTCTCTCCAAAGAATTTTAGCTAGTGTGTTTTGGGTTTTTTTAATTTTCGTCTTTCTCATGAGAAAAAGCCATGACTCATCACCAGAAGTTCATCAGAAAACTACCCTTAAGTATTTGAGGCATCTAATCTGAATCCTAAGGCACAAGATAAATTTTTGTATTATTTACTGCTTTATAATCTTTCAAAAAGCAAAGAAAAGGGCAGGAAATAAGGAGGGGATGTAGAAGAATTCTTGGAGCAGAATGGACATGGTCTGTATCTGAACGCAGTGAACAAGCCAGACTTAGCAGGGCCTGCGTGCTCTGAGTGCTGAGAGTGTCCTTGAGGTGTCCGTGAGGAAAAAGGGAGGTTTAATGGGATGCGACAACCGCAAGCTGGGAGGAGGGAGGACACTTGCTTGCCGTATGTTAACCAATTAGTAGACAGTAGACAGGTGTGATTTTACCTAAGTATCCAATCATAGAGTTAGTTACAGTGTGTGGACAACGGATGACTAGTTGGAAATGCTACATAATCCTGCTTGATTTGAGCAATAAACGAGAACGCTATCTAACCGTATCGGTGTTTGTCGTTACTCGGCTCCCATTCTCAGTGGAGGACCCTGCTTCGAGGAGGGTTATTTTCAGGGGGATTTTTGTTTGATTTTATTTTTTTGGGGATTATTCATTTTCATTTGATTGGGGTTTTTTGCAAATTTCTTTGTTTGTGATTTTTTTGTTCATTTTTTGGTTGTTTTTTTAATGGAAAGAATCATCCTTTCCTCCTATGTCTTCCGTATTTGAGTTGGTCCTTTTACTCAGGTTCTTCTCTTTGCCCTTTTTTCTTTTTTTTCAAATTTGACTGAAAAAAGCACAGACAGAGATTTAGCAACTAATTGCCTTTATTGGGTCCCCTATATGTACTCAGAAAAATGTTTTCAAAAACTCAGTGGTTTTTCAAGTTGCATAGAGTAATGTTTTAAAATAAATGAGATGTTAAAATTTAATAATAGTTATTTAAAGAACAGTTCACAGAGTTATGAGAAAAGGAAGACATAAATGGCTTTTAAGGACTATTAAGAGAAATTCAAACATTTCCTAGCTTCAAAATCTTTCTCCTGTAAGTATACTCAACACCGAGAACATTACTGTTATAAACACCCTGATAAAGTATTCTGTTCGTCCCCTTGTAATTTCTGTTTCAAAATCCATGGAAAAAGCTGGTTTAAAAAAAGGCTCTATTACTTAAGAATATTTCAACAATGGGTGAAAGCAAAAGACCAGTTTATTTTCTCCAAATTTATACTCATGTGTGTAATTGTAGCACAGAAATGGAAAATATTTATCACTCTATAGTAAAGCGCTTAAGTAATCTAAAAAATCTCTTCAAAAATTGAATTATAAAACTTACAAATAAAGACTTCATGGTAGTCTTAACCTTCTTGAAAATCATAGTACAATCTATAACGTCAAACTAATGATTCAAATTAACCTGAGCAAGACTAATTTCTTTTAGTGCAAGCCATTCTTATTTGCCGGTACGATTTCCAGAATTTACCCAGCTTTGGCTTCCTGAAATTGTTTTTTGCCATTTCAAGGCCTTTCGACAATTTGAACACTTCAGAGTACTGTTCTATACTCAGTTCACAGAAGACTTGGTAAAATCCAATGTAAGGAAAAATATTTCCCAAAGGAACATTTACAATCAAAGATGGAGCAAATCTATTTTATTGATGTAAATTGCATATAGTCATAAGATCATAATTTAAAGTCACAATGTGAAAAAGTCAAGACACAAATATTTTTGAATCAATAGTATGAGAAACTGTCTAATGGGAAACTTTCAGTCCTTGCTCTATAAAAGTGCTTGGCTAGTACATTATTTACAAATTGTCTCGGTTTGAGAGAC
>VWPU01010657.1:0-55529 GCA_013398955.1 Callaeas wilsoni
GGCGCTGTCCGCGGTGCTGAACCCCGCGGCCATGTTAATGCCGGCCCGTCCCGGCCCGGGCGGTGCCGGGGGCGAGCCGCCCTGTGCGGCTCTCGGGCGCTGCGGCGCAGGGGTCATGGCAGGGGAGCGCTCTCACCCACGGCCTTTATGTAATACACTGTATCGCGCCGGTATCGGAAGCTGGCGGCAAAATCAATGGCAAACACTACAGCGCTTTCTCCTTCGGAACACGAGCTCTCCCAGCAACGCAGATTTTTTTGTAGCCGACTTGGGAAGCTTAATGTTACCTACATGAAATGGAAGTGCGGATGAAACCAGCAACTAGGAAGGAAGTTGGCATTCGCTATTTTTAAACACAGGTTCAGTTTATGAAAGGACATTCTGAAAGTGAATATCAAAACAGCATGTCGTCAGTGAGAATGAAATAACTGCTCATGGCACAGGGAAGGTTCAGGAAAAAAGCAGGTATCCATTAGCAGCAATGTAAACACGGGCATGGGGTTTTCTCCTTTCTTCCTCTATTTAAAAAAATTTAGAAGTGTGCTGTCTAGCAGATCTTTTTTTTTCCATATTCACTTTAACGTGCTGCAATGTCTCTACTACATTAAAAAAATTTAAAAGCTTCTTTTCATTGCAGAGAGAAGCGCTCATTTTCTGTAATTGCACGCTGGGTGTTTCGAATACAGTTGCACAATAAAAAGCAAATGTGCTCCTCTGGTGTGATGTGTAGAGGCTGAAAAAAAAAGACAGAACCAACATGATGTCTTTCATATGGGAGGATAACAATTTTAAAAATATACATTCTGCTTCTAAAAATAGAATGAATTGATATGCAGAATGAATTGACCTTCAAATTAAAGGTCAGAGGTGACAAACCAGGACAAAGGTCATGGAGCTCATTTTCAAGCAATCAGTTTCTAGTTTTTTCATAGTTGAACAAAAGCTTAATTATACAGAAGAGTGAGGACTGTAATATTTAACTAGTCGATTCTAACAGAGAAATAGAGGTAGTTTTACACAATTTCCTATTTTCTTGAATGTAGCTCTATTAGGGAATTATTTGTGGTGCTACTGATGCAAAAATGGGTCTGTCTTGAAGGAAAACATTTCTTAAGTTAACATTTAATAATCCACCATCTGTACTTTAATATTACTGTTTCAGAGATGAGAGGGTTGTATAGCCATTTTCTGCTTTTTCAGTGATTTTAGAAAAAAAAAATCTTGCTCATACTATTGTTTCAATAAAGTTAAATTGCAGGTCCATTCATTTTGGCATTCATGCACATACTTATTATCTCTAGCAAACCACTTCCCCAAAATCCTACTTCCAGTCTGCAGCTTTCTATATGTCAATGTGCAGTAATTAGACAGACCTAATGCCTGGCTGTTCAACTCATATATGTATGTGATTATTAATAATTATATGCAGTGTCTAAAATTCAGCGTTCTAACAATTCAAAGGTATTGGTTCCATGTTTATATCAATAATATCACATTTAGACTAAACCAGGCTTTCATAAATATTCTGAAGGTATTTAACAAATGTTCTATAGGTAGACCATATGCAGTAATGCAACACCTAAGGATAACTACTAGAAATTCAACTGTTCAAATCTGTTCACTCACTCACTAGTAATTTTGTATCACATATTAGGTTTTTGCTATTCTTTCAGATACTGTGTGTCCTGTACCTATTTCAGCTACTGCTGTGTATGTTGTTTTTAAAAGTTGTCATTTTTCCTTTTAGAGATTGTGAATTTTTAGTTATATATCACTGATGTTCTTGTTTACTTTTTTTTTTCTGATTTGAGTTAATGATCCATCTCCACTAAAGTTTGTAAGAAGTGACCATTGCATTGCTTTATTTGTTCGGTTGTTTTAAACAGTGACTCAGTCAGAAGGCATTGACATACAGGACTGATGTCCACTCCAGTTGAAATGGGAAAGATGTGCCCTGTACTATCCACTCCTCTAGGAAAGTGAATATTGGTGTTTAAAATACAGATGCTCATCTGCTCTTTCTACAGTGTTTGATTTGATTATTTTAATGGACAATATCCATATCAGTACTTGATAAGCATATTACAAAATACAAATGATGATAAAATCCATCTTTAGTAGTGTTCTCAAGTAATAATTCAGTGATTTAGAAAACCCAACAAAATTAAGAAAGAAGATTCTGTGTTTTTTAGGTAAATAGCACGTGCAAATAAGACAAAAGTTCTGTGCATATGAAGAGTGTGTAAATTCCATCAAAACAAGTATTAATGTAAAACATGTCAGAAAGGAGGTCTGAACAAACCATAATAAAGTTGTTACAAAAGTAAATAAAAATTATTCATTTTTAAAAATAAGACTTTTAGTGTCATCACTTTTGAGGGGATGATATTAAAATCCTAATTGGCTGCAGTATTTTTATAACCTAAGTGAAAGTTGTAAGTTATACAAATACTGAAATCAGCTTGTCATAATATTCGTTCTTAATTTGATCTTTAGCAAGTATTTTTTCAGTATTTCATTTGCTATTGTTTTGTTTGCAAATAGTTATCAAGTGGGGAAATAAAATCTTTCTATATGTAGTTTCTCACAGAAATAACAATATAAATCACTGATCAAGCTCTGAAAAATGTTACCTACCTATGATTTGAGAATTAGGGCTTTTAAAGTTCTTTTCCTTAAAAAGTACTGATTTGAAGTAATTTAAGAAGTACAAAGAAAATCCATCTGAAAACATGTAATAAGATCACAAGGTAGTTTTCTCATTGTTTCATTTGCTGTATAGCAAATCACTGTGTGGCAATTTCAAATGCCCTTGCTAACAGTAAACTGGGAACAAAATACTTTAAATATGTAGGGAGTAGAACAGTAGTGTTCCACTGAAATATACTTGGTTTACATTGCTTTTTAATTAAATAATTAGGATTTTTGTTTAGTATAGGTATATTCAAATGCAGACCATAAGAATTTGCAGATTTTACTAAATCAAATACACTAAATATGAGAATTGTATATAAGTAATTTCAATCATTAAAACAAAAATAACCTTGTTCAGCATATTCCTTTAGTATGTATTTTTAATGTTTTAAACTAAATAAATGCTAAATAGTTTTTATTGCTAAAACAATTGTCAGTATAGTAGTAGCATTTAATTTTGAGGAGAAACCCTGATCCTAGAGTTGTCAGGCTTTCATTGGCTCCCATTCTGATATTGTGGAGTTTATTACCCTTTTTATTGCCTAAAAGAATCAGATTCATAACAATGGTGGAAGCACATTTTACCTTTCTTTGTTCCTGTTCTCACTGTAGTCAAATGACATCCTTACACATAATTAAAAGGTGCATAACTGGATGTTTGATCTTCAAAAACTTAATTTCCTAAAAACTAAGATATGCTTAGCCTCTTTTATATCAGGGGAAAAAGCATACCTGGGCTATTGCCTAGCTGTGTTATTTACTTGAAGCCGTAGTTACCCTCCTTCAGGTCCGTGACAAAAGTGGGTGAAATTAGCAAACAAAGACTAGGTTTAATTTGCTAGTTGTTCAATTAGTTTTCTTAAATCAGCATTGTAAAAATAGTTTTAAATATCTCACACATGCTTGCTTTCATCCTCACATGCTAGAAAAATACTGTAATGGTGTAAAAACAGAATTATGGAAGAAAAGCAAAGAAAATTATGGCTAAACAAAGAATAAAATTGTGAGAGCTTTCAACTTTATCCACCCTGTAATTGCATAAGGACATTAACACTTGAGTGTACATTTTAAGGAAATTGTAATTTTTCTTATTTATGCATTACAAAGTAACTATATTGAACCGAACGAAATGAAAAGGGGAAAGAAAGAGTTTAAACAATGAAAATATCTCAGGATGAAATCCATTATTTAGAATTGCACATTGAGGAATCTGTGTAAAACAAGTAAATTCAGAGCATCAGACAACACTCATTTGTGATGTTTGAAATCAAAATACTGTGTGCATAATGCTTCTACCAGCAGTCAAGAACAGTAAATAAGGTTAAAATTTTACCAACTGGTTCAAATGACAGACAGCAAAGTTTGTTAATGTATCTGACTGGTGTGTGTGTGGGTGTGTGGGTGGGTGTGTATATAGATACATTTTAAAAGCTCATGTTTTATGCTCTTACTATGCTTGGGTTCTGTCCACAGAGTTTTACAATTTTGTGTATACTTTGCAGCATTCATCCATTTAAGTCTTCACTCCTGATGAATTAACTAAAAGAAGAACCTTTCCACACTGGAATGTTTTCCCCTATTCCTTTGCATCACTATTTTCCTTGTTTGTTATAAAATAAAGGATTGGTGGGTTTTGTTGTCTAGTTCTTCTACTCTCGAATCATACTTTTAGTACGCAGCATTCTTTAAAAAAACAATGCTGCCTTTACTCTGGAAGAAAACAGTGCCCTGGCTACCACTGTGAAAGAAACAAGTTTAACATATTAATTTTTCTTTTCAACTTACTTTTGGAGGAAGCATATGTCTTACTTAAGTAGAGTAACTATTTATGTCTGCTTTACTTTCTTCCAAACAAATTATGTTTCTAAATCCTTTGGCAGCAAACTTGCTTAAGGTAACGAATTCAAAACAATCCATATCTCAGAGAATTCCTTTAAAATAGATATAAACTTGCTATTATTTTTTTACTGGTCAATAAGTTGTCAAAAAATAGGCTACATAAGCTGTTAAGTAAGTTGAATTACAGAATGTGCTACTTGTAAGGGAAAGTGGATTACCTTTGTTGGGTGTCTGTCAGTGTGCCTTTAATTGATACTGCACTTTTCATTGTATTTCCTATCCAGCAATTCCATATGGTATTCTCTTGCATTATTTTTTGTGCTTACTCTTACAGTATCCTTCCACATGCTGTGAATGCCTAGTGAAAACAAGGATTGCTTTGAAAGCAACTTTTTCTCTGAAAACATCTTGCTGTCTAGTACACAATTCCTCAAGAGCATTTGTTTATTTACTTACTTGCAGTTACAAAGTTCATGTAAATGCCAAGACAGTTTCAGAAGTAAAATGCCAAAATACTTTTTTGGTTTGTATAGCATAAGCGGGCACAGGAGAGTTCACCATGAGCCATTTCAGAGTCCAAACTTGCTTCCATTTAAATCTGGGGCTGATTTTTTATGTCTTTCAGTAGGATACAGTAAAATTCATGCCAGAATAGCTTCTCATTTAAACTATCTATTTAAATGAGTTCATAGAATTGAAATGCCCAGGCTTTTCTACACTAACATCCCTTATGCCAAGCTTTGTGTATTGTATGAGGAAGCTTTCTGTAATAACTAAAAAATTTAGATATCAGTTTTTCTGCTTAATAATCTGTTATGTGACCCTCTAGAATATGTGATGCTTAAAAATGTGTTACCAAATGACAATACTGGAAACAAGAATAACTTGAACTTGTGCTGTTTACTGCTACAGTTTTTAAGAACTGCACTTTCCTGCTTTGAATCCCGACACCACTCCCCCAAATACTTATTTTTAATCCCTTCATAAACTGAAGCAGGCTACGTTCCAAAGCCAGGAACGGATCCTTTACTCTATGCTTGCATATTTCATTATGTTTCATAAATAATGCAAGTAAATCTGAAAGACACAAAAGCCACATAGCCACAGGTTGGCAGAACAAAGAAGCAGATACAAGAGGCTGGGCTTCAGTGCTTGAAGGTGTAAAAGCAGAGTTAGGTTTAATACAAGACAAAAGTCCACACAATTCCAGTGGAAAACTTAGTTACTACAAAAGAAGAGGAACTGAATCAGCTTGCCAATGTTGTTGCACCGAAAAGAAAGATTGTATCATCCCCTTTTCCAATTTCTGGTGTTGGAAAGGATTTGGGATATTTGACTGTAAGGGAAAAGAAATTAGAGAAAATTGGTTCTCATTTGTCTTTGTTCATTCTTCTGACTTTGCTCACTCCTAGTAGTATATCCAATGTTTTTTTTTTCTTTTTAGTAAGAGAGCAGAATAGCTGACCAGATGTTCTCTTAAGTTGGAAAAAAAGACAAAACTCAGATTTCTCTAAAACAGAAGAGAATTTGGCTTATATCTAAACAGGTTGATACTGCAATTCATTGTTTCTTTTTGATGGGTTTTAGTTAACGTAGATTATTCAAAAAGACAGTAGAGGGTGACAAGAGGACAGGCTTGTGGCAGGTGAGTTTGTGCATGCTCCTATCTATTCTTCCTTCCTTTGTTAAACAAACTGGACAACCTAAGTAACAAGAATACTCCAAAATCAAGGTATTTCCCTTAATGCTTCGTGCCATCTGCAGTGGGTTTTTTTCTGTGTGATATTTTAGTCGACATTATACGAAATAAGCCAGGCCTTTTTCAACTAGAGCAAAAGTACACCTTTCATGAAGTTTCAGTCAAGTCACACACCTGTATTTGTATGACTGATTGATTTTGTTTAGATTTATTATCATTTATTGTTTAAAATCATTACATACTATGCTCTGCAGTTTTATCAGTCATAACTAAAAGCATTTTTCTGTTGATATTCATAAGTTGGCATTGAGTTACTATTTTGACCATGAAAGAATCCTGGGGAATTATTTTTATGGGCTTTTCTTAAGTCATATACAAGGTATGACTTGATTGTTTAATACGTACAATTTAAGCATAGTAAAGACAACTCACTAGTTCTTAGGTTACCTACTGCAATTAAATATTGATAAAGGAAAAAACCACTTTCCAATATTCTGCAAATCTGTGTCTTTTCCCTCTGTTGTCATCAACTGTGTAGCTTTCATAAGAGACTAATGAAAGGGGCAATGCCTATACTGGTGCTGGGGGGGGAAGCAGCACTTGATTTTTAAGCTTATGCCTTGCTTATCTCATTGTAGTTCTGATGAGCTAGGTAAGTCTCAAACAGTAAGTTTACAGGTCACTTCATAGAGTCAATGCCCTGGCATTTTATGGCCTTCTAATGAGCCGTTAAACTGGAGATGAGGTAATTAAATAAGGTACTCTGGGACAGTGTACTCGGTACTGACTCCAGCTCTCTGATTTTAGGTTCCTCAGAAGACGATGAGGTCATTCAAGAAGGTCTCCTCAGGCTCAGGTCAGTCTTCTCTACAGCATCTTACGTAGCTGACTGTGTATGTGTAAAACTGAGGTACTGCAGCACTTCTGTCCCGCTGACTCTCATGAACGTAATTATTGGGTGGGAGGGGGAAGAATCGCTAATTTTGTGCGCAGGCTTCAGAGTTCTTGTTGGACGCAGTCTTGAGTGTTCTGCTTCTGTAAGAAAAATAAACAATTACATAAGGAAAGTTTATTTACAGTGACCCCATGTCACATACCTGTCGCAAATGGTGGGAGCCCACGGGTTTGTATGAGCGCTGCGGGACCACCACCCCGGCAGACGCGCCGGTGGGCGCACACACCTCAACCACTGACTAAAATTTATACTCGCGGAGTTATTTTCGTGCCGCTGTCACGTTACTGCCACGCACCTCCCCCGATCGCGACGCCTCAGCAGTGCCGTCTGTCCAGCCCCTCTGCCGGCCCGTCCGGCCCCCTGCCCGGGGCCCGCCGTGCCCGCCCGGGCCGGCGCATGCGCGGACCGGGGCGCGGAGCTCCCCGCGGAGCTCCGCTGCGCGCCCGAGGGAGGGACGCGCGTCCCGGGCACAGCCGGGAGCCGCCCGTAGCGCCGTACGCGCTCCCTGAAGCGCTGGACGGCCTGGGACGGGCGGTGGCAGGCGCCGGGTGGTGCCTGTGTGCTGGGGGGAGCTGTCCGTGTCACCGCTGGACTGCCGCAGGCGAGAGCGCCTGGGCACTTGCCCGTCGGGGAGGATGAGCTCCCGGCTGGGACACGCACACCGAGCCGCGGTGCGGCTGTCCCGCCTGAGGAGACGGGCTGAAGCGAAAGCGCACGAGGTGCGGACCCACCCGCTCATCGTCCTGCGCCTGCCGAGCGAGAGGCGAAGCGGTGACACCGGGCCGTGCGGCCGGTCCCTCCGCGAGGGCTGGTTTTCCCTGCGGGGCGTTAGTCCTATCGGACGGTCTCCCGCGACGACTTCTAGAGCCTCCTTAAATCCCCCGGGGAAGCGGCCGCTATCAGTTGCAAATCCGCAGCTGAGAGACGGTTAATGTACGTGAGACCACATCCTGCATCCGAGCTCTCCCGAGTGAGTGCCTCCCGCGTCCTCCTGCCCGCGGATCCCGCGCGGGATCACAGTAGTTGACAGGATTTTTAGGACTCCCCCCGCAAACCGCCGGCACGGCCAGCAGAGATGCACGGACGGCAGAGCGGACCCGCGCCGCACCCACGGCCGCCGCTTCTCGATTCAACAGATACTGTTCGTAAAGCTCGTGCTTGAAATCGCGCTCCGGCGCCCAGTTCGAGCAGCGGCGCCTGCGAACCTCGGCGAGGGCCGCCCCGTCCCCGCGAGGGAGCAGGGGCGGGATCCGGGCACCCGGGAGCGCCCGCCTTGGGTGTGACGGCTGAGGAGCGCGGGGGAAGCTAAAAAACTGAGCTCCTGCGGCGGGCCGGGAGTGAGGGGAGAGAGGCACTTTCTGCGCCCTGAAACGGCATTTCCCGAAAAGAGCTGCGGTTCGGGACGGGCGCGGTGCGAAGGTTCCTCTATAAAGCCTTTAACTTCATACTCCGCAGTCGCACGTCGGGCAAACCCCTGCTCGATCCGAGTTGTGGCAGCGCGCAGTTGGGCCGGCGATGTGTTTTGTTTAAAAAAAAAAAAAAAAAAAAGAAATTTTTAAAAAATTACAAATTGCACATTTTCTACTGTTAATAAGCGCGATTTAAAGCGAGGGGAATAAGCCCGGCCAGGGGAGCTGGCGGTGTCCCGAGCGCGTCCGACCCTGCTCTCCCAAAGGCGCGGGAAGGCACGCCGCCACGTCCCGGCTGGGAAGGAGCCGCATTTTCTGAAGTGTTAAACAAAAGCCCGAGGGCAAAGCCCGGCTCTAGGGCAGGGTTGCGGGGACAGAGCCGCCGCCTCCCGGGCCCGGACGGAGCGCGGCCGCCGGACGCCCGAGCCTCCGCGCCCGGCGGGCGCCCGACTCTCGCCCTGCCCGGCTCCCGGCGGGCGCGGAGCGGTGGGAAGCGGCCTCTCCTCTCCTCTCCCGAGCGGCACAGCCGCGCCGGGAGCGCGGCCCGCCGGGCTGGTGTCCACCCCCGCTCTCGACCCAGGCGCTGCGCGGCGGCGGAAAGGGAAAGCGGCTTTGGCGCCCAAAATGTAGGTGAGAGGGTTTTGGCGGGAACGGCTACGCATCGGCACAGCCTCCCTGCCGTAGGAGCGGCGGGAAAGGCCCCCCTCCGACCCCACATCTAGGAAGAGGCGGTTTTGGAAGCCACCGCGTAGAAAAAACACGACGGGCATCTTCCTCGGGCCGACATCGGCGGGGCGGCGCCGAGCAGCCCAGCCCGCGCAGCGGAGGAGAGGGGGCAGGGGCGCCCCGGCGCCGCGCCTGCCCCTCCTGCCTGCCCCTCCTGCCTGCCCGTCGGCGAGCAGCGCTGGCTGTGCTTTGAAATGGGAAGTGGTGGCAGCACCCCGAGCTCTGCTTTCAAGTGTAAAACACGCGTTTTGTTTCAAATCCACGCGGCTCCGTCGTTAGTTTGGATTTTTGTGGTTTGGGGTTTTTTTTCCCTGTTTTCTTTTGGGTTTGAGGTTTTTCTTTTTCTTTTTTTTTTTTTTTTTTTTTCTTTTTTTGAGGTGGGGGTCTTTTTTGTGAGGGCGAGTAGTGGGGTTTTTTTTTTTGGCGGGGGGGTGCGGTTTTAATTTTTTTTTGGTTTTGTTTAGAGGAATAGAAGAAGCCGGAGTTAAGACTCTAGAAGTTTTAGGAAGGTGACAAATAGGAAATCCAACACCACTGGTTTTGGTTACATAGTTTCAAGCGAACTCTTGCTGAGCATGTAGAAAGACAATGATTCCAGCTTCCTATAATTGTCTTTACCAAAATTAGCATCTCTTTAGCGAAATGTAAGGATAGAAATAGATTTTTTTAAAAAATATGTAAACTATTAGCATTAAACTGATTTTTCCCACGAACTGGCTTGTTCCGTAGGTCTTTTTTACCTCTTCCCCCCTCCTTTCAGAATGAATTTTGGAAGGGTGTTGGTTGGGGTTCCTTTGTTTTTTTTTTTTTTAATTTTTTTTCTTTTTCCCGGAGAGTTCCCAGCTGGCAACAGCTCTCTACCTTCCACAAAACTTGAAAGGCTGATGTCCCTTGCAGGAAATGAATGAGTCGATAACATCTGACACCAGTGACCAGTCCAGTGACCCCAACCTTAATTCCACTAATACTGGAGGCCTGAAAATCTCAGTAAAGACACATTGCAAATCCCACTCCCCTCCATTTTACAAAATCTGCACTTATTTTGCAATATAAGAAAAACTTTGCAACCAATATATTTACATTCATTTATTTACATGGTTTTGCAGTCTTTCATTTATTCATCGAAAAACATATGGCGAATTTTCTTTTCACTGAAATTTGCTAACAAGACATTTTGTCCATTTAATGAACTCAATCAACTCGTTTGTGTCTGTTTAACCAATATTCTAGCCTCTAAGGAATTTTTTTATACCAAATCTCGGTAAAATAAATCAGTCTTTTAAAATAAAGACTTTAAAAACTTTATTAAACGGGTATTTTCTGTCTTTTCGAGGGGAGAGGCAGAGAGATCTTCTGTTTTGTAAATGTGCCATTCTGCCACAAGAAATGTAGTCCTGGGCACTTCAAGTAAGAGGTGTAAGGAATGCTTTCTTCCGGTAACCTGAATTTCATGTTCATAACTGAGGTTTCACGTGTGTTAAAATCACGTACATTTATTATATATTAGATATCGTCGGGGTCATAAGATCCAAGCATATAAAATTACTGGAGATTTAATATTGTAAAATAATCGCTATTGTAAGGGGGGAAAGGAGGTTATGAGCCAAAAGCAGTGGTATGTTGCACGAATGCGTAAGGCAGGTCAGTGTAGGAAGTCGACCTCACTGTTGAAATAACCTATAGGAAATTTACGGTTGAAGACTGCAAAGGAATTTCAGGATTTAAAGCTTCTGCTCCACTTGCCAGGGTGCTTGTATTTGTACACTCTTGCCCACCCTCGCTTCTTTCTTGGAAACGATCACACGGAGCCTCCACCTCGGTGTTTCACACAGAAATGAGGCGCTAGCAGGGGAATTGACGCTTTCCTGAAAGGCAACAAAAGGAGTAAACAGGCCCATGGGGGCAAAGGCGTTCCCCTTAATTGGGCAGACTGATCGACGCCACTTCCCAAACAACAGCAAGTGCTTTGCAAATGCATAAGCCCCTTGCATTCAGGTTCTGCACGGATCAGTTTGTTGCCTTGGCTTTTGTTTGTGTGTCCTTGGGATAAGAGAGGATGCTGGGGGGAGGAGGGAGTGGGTTAAAAAGAAAGTCAGAGCCCAGGTTTTTACAAGGTATGGGCAACGTTTAAAGCACACATATATGTATATATGTGTGTGTGTATATATGTGTGTGTATACATATGTATATATAAAAATATATAAATACATTTTTATATATATATATATATATATATATACCGCATGGAAAGACAGGTTAATGTGAGTAGGTGGTGATGAGGACAGAATACATTCATCTGTACCTTTACACTAAAGGAGATGGACAGGTGGAAAATAAAACTAACTCTCCCCTAGTTGTTTTTCACGTTTATAAAATAATTATTTTAAAAGCGTTTGGCCGTGCGTACAGCAACGGGAAGGGCTGGAGGGCAGGGCCATAGCTGTGTACCTGTGAGCGCGGAAGGGGAGTGCCTCTGCAAAGGGGCTGTTACCAAGCCCGTTACACATCACACATTTCTTCGAACTGGATCCCCCCCTCCCGCTGGCAGCGAGGACTTAAAACAGCAGTCTCCGGTCAGCGTTATTTCTGCCTTCTTTGTCCTCTTCCCCTGAGGCTTTTTTTTTTTTTCCGCCCTCTTCTCCAGTAAATCCCTCTCTCTGTCAGTCCTCTCCCAACTGCTGATTGAGGTTCACTCAAATTCTCGGCTTGAAAACTGGGCTCTTATTTAGGAAGTCATTAATCACATCCCCTCCCCCGGAAAGAGATGGCGGAGAAACCTGTGAAGTACAATTCCTCGCCCCATCCCCCCTCCAGAAATGTTGTGAAACGCTAGATCTCCGCACATTCTGGGGCATATTAAGGTGATATCGCGTTTCCGGCGCGCTTTCAATTTGAATGCGGAATTATTAACGATCCAGTTGTGCATCTGCCCGCGTTGTGCGCGGAGGGTGCCACAGATGCCTCCCGGCGCTCGCCGTGCGTGTCTGCACACACGTGTGTCCCCCGTCCGTGAGCATCTCGCTTTCGTGTGCGTACGCGGACCCCGCCCGCGGTGGGCACGGATACCCCCATCATCTCCGCCGCACGGCCGCCCCTGCGTGCAGCTGTTGTTCAGTGGGCTGTATCTAGAAACACACGGATCTTCCTACGGATTTTTGCATGCACGAGAGGGCAGAAACCCCAGAATAATACGTCATCTCGATTTCCCGTAAAGAAGCGTGCAGATTAGCTGTCCGAAAAGGAAAGGCGGGGGGGCGGGGGGGGGAAGCGCCGTGTTGGAAATTTCTTGTTCATTCATAAATTATTTTGGTGTGTCAGGCTGCTTGAAATGGCGATTGGCTGCTCCTGCCTCCTGCCAACCCCTTAAGGATCCGATGCGAAATTAGTAGCAAGAAAGCATGTAATTGACCGAGTCACGTGTGCGCAGGGGGCCAGAAACGGAGCGAGAGAGACGGGGAAAAATCAAAAGAGGGAAAGCACATTAGACCATGCGAGCTAAATTTGCGATCGTTCAAAATCAGGATGTTAGATTAATGCAGAAGACCACTTCGATCCACAGGGAAAGTTTTCATCTCACGAGTTTGGAGCAGAGGGCCCGTGGGGCAACATGGCCGAAGGTTAATTTTCTTTTTCTATTGTTTTACTATGATTTTCGCTCGCTCGCTCGCTCGCTCTCTCCCCCTGTCCCCCCTCCCCCCACCCTTTTTTAACCCAACTATGCATTACCCTTTTTTAGCAGCTCGCGCAAGGGGGCTTTCTCCAAACCCATTGTTACCCGGCTCAGAAACTGTTCCGTACCGCCCACACCGATTCACAACTTGAAAAGCTTTCAGGGGGCTATTGTTTGAATTGTTCCTGTTTGATTAAGCACAGTTGCAGTGGTGGGATGAGAAAACGGCCGTACACCTGTCCCAACTTTAATCGAAAGTTTATTCCAAGGAGGGATGGATACACGTTGGAAAATAGTGGTTTCGGCGCTGCATGTGCAATAACCAGTTGTGCAATCTACCCAATTTTGCTTATTCTCTCTCCTCCACCCCTCCTCGGCCGGCCTCCCCCCTCGCCCCCCCGGTCCTGCGCCGTGCGAGGAGAGACTAATTGGGCTGAGAATTTCTCTTGAGAAATGGGATCGGTCTTAAACCAGCAATATTCAAGTAAAGTATCGCGTTCCGTGCTGTAATGTGGCTGAAAGATGGAGTTAAATGGAAAAATACACGTATGTACAGAAACGTGGGCTGCCCTGGGCTCAGAGAGAGGGAGAGCCTCCGTGCGCAGTGTTTCCTCTCTGTAACCTCCGGTGATTTTATTTTTTTACGTATTTTGGGGAGAAGCTTGTTTCTTTTAGGATTTAGGAAAAAATACGCACTTTTCACCGTTTGCTTTTTGATTTTGTTTTGTTCGCCCCCCTCGCCTTTTTTTTCCCCTGTTCCGTTTGTAGTAACTCCTTTATCCAGCGGCAAAAGGATGTTACCAGAATTTAACTCTTTGCTTTGCATCTTGTCCCTCTCTTCCTTCTTTTTCTCCCCCCCTTCCCCCCACACCCCCCGCCTTTCCCTCTTCCTCAGCAGGGGCGAGTAAAGGTGGCGACGAACCCGGGAAGTTGCCGGAGCAGGAAGAAGAGGAGGAATCCCAGGTTTTGCACGGAACCGGCCATTGCAAATGGTTCAATGTGAGAATGGGATTCGGGTTCATCTCCATGAGCAACCGAGAGGGAAGCCCCTTGGAGTCTCCAGTTGATGTCTTTGTACACCAAGTAAGACCAGTTTTTGTCTTCCATCTCAGCCTGCCACATTTGGTTGAGCTCAGTGGGACTCCGGTTTTATGTGAAGAGAAGTAACCTATTTTTTCTAGGTATTTAAGTACATCTGTAGTTAAAGAGTTGCCTTAGGTAGTGGTTTTGTTGGCAGTGTACAGTTCGAGTAAATAAGGTCGTTAGATTGTGCTTAGTCTCTGCGGCTGGTGATTTGTGCAGGGGGATAATATTTCTTCGTATTTTCCTCCTCGGTTAGAAAAGTCTCCTGTGGTTTTTATTTATTTTCAAATGTCACACTTTTTAACAAGGTTTATCATTTGTCACCAGACTGATCAGGAGCAGATATGCCTTTCCTTGGAAACTGTTTAAAATTAAGCTGGGAAAAGGATAAATAAATGTCGGGTTTCATTCAGATAACATTTGAGTACAGTTTTAAATGGTTTACTTGTAAACCTCGAATTACTTTTTAAAAGCTCATCTGAGATTAGTTAGTGAAATTAAGACATAATTATAGTGTTATTTTGCAGTAATTCAGACCTGAGAGTGTCCCTGTGGTGATACTCTGAAGCGTGTATGTGGTTTGGTTGGTTGGTTTTTAATTATTCCTTTCTAGGGAGGGAAAAAAAAAAGTAAAAAAAAGTAATTAATAAGTATTCAGACCAAAAGCAGTGTCTCTGTAAGGCTGTTGGGGAGACAAGGAGTGTATGGTCCATGGTTTTATTTTTAAGCACAGCAGCATGGATGGTTTCGTGTTTTCAATGTGGAAACTGGTATGAATGCCTTCATGTAAAAGACTTACAGATGCAAAATAGGTACAAAATGATAAGGCAACTTTTTTCGAGAACTGTACTGTGGTTTGTGAAGAAGGAGCATGTGTAGACCTTCTCTGGTCCTTCTGCACGTGTCCAGTTGCAACAATGCTATTTTGAATTTTGCCCATCTTCTATGTGATCAGAGAGGAGAAGAGAGGTATGAGGTAAAGAGACCATTTTGGGGTTGGCTAGGGCCATGTTAGGGAGGCAAAAGGCATCTTTTTACATGGTTGTCCATTTTCGATGACGTTTGCAATGACGGTGAAGGGGGTGTTCCATGATTATATAGTGACTCCCTTTTAATGTTGCATTTGGTGGCCCGGCTTTATTCTGCAGTAACTTTATCAGGCTTTTTTAAAGCACACATCTTTGATTAGGTTAGTAAAAAGGTGGCTGAAACACCTAAAGAAGCTGCTGCTATGGCCTGTTGCCTTGCTGTGCAGGGTGGGGTGGATTTCTGGTCTTGCTGCCTTACATGTGCCCTTGCACCTAAGGGCCTGCACTTCAGTATAGCTGCTTGCATTTGAAATTATGTACAAAGCATAGAATCCAATAGTGAACTCACTAAATTCCTACACTTCCTGCTTTGTTATGGCATATAAGCTGCCCCCTCTTTGCTGCTGCTTTTTCTCTCTAGAATTGAATGAATGAAACACTTATCAAAGAAGAAGCAGTCTTCCTCCTTTTCCCCCCCTTTTCTTCCCTTCTTTGTATCTTTTTAAGTCATGAAGTTGTTCTTTACAGTTTTATAAATTTACTTTAAAGATAAAACACCCTGCTTCTCAATGTAATTTTGTGTTTATGTATTTTTTTTGATTCTTGAATAGTAGAAGACAAATATTTGAAACATAGAAGTGCTGTTAATAAAAAACACATTTGGAAACAAAGATATTCTTAGAGCTCTGGAAATAGAGAAGTATTTAACTGCGTGATAACCTGATACATTTAAGTAATACTAGACAAGGTTTTCGGTTTCATAATGGAAAGTAGTCATAGAAAATAATAAAGTAGTAGTAAATTTGGAAGTCTCTAATGAGTTGTGTCCCCTAAAGGAGGGGAAGAAAAGGGAGTATTAGACAAGTTTGTTTATTACAGTTTAATAATCTACAACTTATCCATATCCTTGGGTTTCTAAGACAATCACAGTGTAAAATGAAGTGAAAAATACCATGTTTCATTGCATGTTAACTGTGTGTCTCAGTCATTTTGAGTTTACTTAGAGATACGTCTTACTGAGTGAAGTTATTAGTATTCTGCAATGAATTGCTCTTGTACCAAAGTAAGTGTGTTTCTCATCATTTTCTTTCCGATGAAATCTAAGGTGTGTATATTTATATAAACTTCAGGGTGACATGAATCTTCTTTCCATCAGTTTTCTGTGTAATGTGACAGGGAGAACGACTATCTATTGTATTTTGGAGTATGTTTTAGATAATTGATATTGCTACATAGAATGCTTTGTTAGCTAACTAGCTGACCAGTTCTAGCAGTAGCAGACAGAGCATAAAAATGTCTTTAAATCTGTGATGTCACTTAACACTGCTGCTTGTACAATAAAGTCTGTTGCCTGAGCAGTTATTGGACCCTATTCCTATTAGTTTCATTAACTTGAAAAAATTTGTCATGTAAAGGGTCCTTTTCAAGGCAAAGATGTTAATTTATTAATCTGTTGAAACGAAATACTACTGTTCAAAACTGCTTTGAAAACACTTGATCATTTAAGTGTGTGCGGGTAGTGCTGCATGCATTCATTCACTCATTCTGCAATGTTTGTAGCTACTAGTATAATTTTATAGAATTAGGCGGTCTGAGCTGGGGAGAGGAACTTCTAGTTTACTTAGTCAAAGTCCTGTCACAGCTAACTTGAACCCTGCAACAGTATTTTTACTTTCTTATCTTACCCTTTTTTGGTGAGGTTATGCCCAGTTTATGAGATCTTGCTATGAGCAAAAACTTACTGTATGTCAAGTCAAAATTCCTGTAATAGTTTAAGCTCATTATACCTAGACTTTGAGCTTGCAATAAATAATTTTGCTTTTATCATGGAGTTCCCCCTTAGCTATGTGTGGATTATAGTCACATTTTTCTAAAGTCAGTGCTTTGCTAATTGTATATATTGATATATTTTAAGAGGACCGTGCTTTTGTTTGGACTTCTCTTCCCCTTCACCCAATGAAAGTCCTGTTCACGAAACAGCTGCAGTATTGAGTTTTTAACCTAGCCTTTTAAGTCCCTCCTTTGGTGTTAATCATTTTAATTGATCTTCTCTGAACTACCTTCAGAGTGTTGTTACCCTTCTGGTAATGAGGTACCTAGAGCTGGATACATTATTTAAGGTAGAAACACGTCAGCCATTATATGTGTGCATCTGTGTGTCTACAGTGTAATTTGGTACACTTACACATGTCCACAGTCTTTTCCTTTTCAGCTCTATTGTGATACAGCTTATATCTTTAAGTCATGTGTTTGAGTCATTCAGGGTCATATATAAAAATTATGAGTCCAAAAAACGATTTAGTTTTTTGAACAGAAGCCGTGCTCAGTGTAGCAATGTGCCAAGTCCACTGTTTCTTCTGAAAAGAAATGTAAGAGTAGCAACGGTAGTCCTTTGTAACATTTTTAAATCCGAGGAATGTGCACCTTACTGAATTTGGCTCAATATTGTCATATGTACTCTTAATAAGTTACCATGGAATGAATAATACAGCTTGTTTCTCTTTTGTGATGTGTATTCTGGACATAGTTATGTGTGAGTGGCTCTTACGAAATTTTAGAAAAAGATCTATTTGTCAAAGGGTAAAGCAGACTGGAGAGGTGATGTGAGGGAAACCTCTTGTGCACATGAATAAAGGTCTTCAGTGCAAAGAACTCAGAAGAACTGAAGTTCTCATAGAATCAGAAAAGGAAGATGTTTGTTAAAATTTTTTTGCACATGCAAAATTTTACCCAACTTAAATATGTACTACTTCTTTTGGATGCTGGCAGTAGGGTAAAAATGCTATATATTCTTTTTTGCGTACACTTTGTACAGATTAAGTTAGAAACAAGTCTCTTTTCCTTTGCTTAGGATGAAGCCCAGATGTTAAAGATGATAATGAGCTGTAGGGTGCTGAATGTAAACAGATGCAACCAAATATGTGTTTGCGAGTATCAAGGGTTAAAAATTTATGTCTGTTTCTCAATAATGTGGTTTTTCAGGATGGGATGGATTTTTCAGTTTAGATAGAGTCTGTTCAGACCCGGCTCTGTAGTCCAAAATTCTTACCACAATAAGGGATTGATACAGGATTTCTGAACTGGGACCTTAAACTCAATCATTCTTTGGGATCCTCTTTTATGAGATGGGGAGAGGAAGGAAGGGAGGAGCAGCATGTAGGAGCTGGTGTATTTTGTCTTCTCATTAAAAGGAACATAGTTGGCTTGAAATTTTTCACTTTCATCTGAACTTTCTCACTGTTGCTACAAGTTACTGTTACTACAAAATCTGATAAAAATGAAAAACACCCTTTTTTCTTGCATTGAGTCCTTCTGCACTGCACTATCATTTGTGTATTATAAAGATTGCTCTTACTATTTCAAGTACCTGTAACAAAAGAAGGAGGAAAAATTACGGAGAGTATTTTGACTGTAAACATAAGAATAAATTAAAAATGAGGCATATAAGCAGCATCTTTTCCCTTAATGTGACCAACTATCCTTTTCAATGATGAATCAGATGCCTGTTCTTTGAATTCTTAGTTTTTAGGCACAGTTGAACTACTTTTCTAGGACAGAGTGGGGCATGGCATTATACACTCAATGCTGACTTTCTTATATTGGGAGCACACGTGATCCTGTGCTTTTTCAAGGATGCATTCATTCTTTCATCTAGCATACCTTTTTCATTTTTGTTTTATTGGGAGCCTTTAAAAACTGTTTAATTGCTCAGGATAACTGGAAGTCCTGGGCAAGCAAGTGGGATCAGTATTTCATTGCTCCTTATTTTTAATATGACATAGGAATGCCTGTTTGGAGCATAGATGTCTCCATGCAGAGTCTTTGACTTCTGCTGGGGACCAGGCAAGCCCAGTCCTAATCAAAACAAAAGTGGCTAGCAGGATTTAGGGAGGGAGGCTGAGGAAGGAAGCGAATGGGGAGTAAACGAGTGTCTGCAGTGAGCATGTGTACGGGAGATCCGGCAGGGATCGGGCGCGGGTGTCAAAGTCTGCTCAGCAGCCTCAGCGCGTGTAGCATCCATAACTGGATGGAGCTGCTGGAGACCCGGAGCCAAGCTTTGGCACTCACCAGCTGCGTTGCAGCATGCAGAGAAATGATGGGGACCACTGTGGTGTGGAGTGCTACAGCACTGGGATTTTTTTTTTTTTTTAATTTTTAAAAATTTATTCTGGTGACTAATTAGTGTATAAGTTAGTATAGTGTATGGACACATAGATGGCAAAATACTTCACTGACAACTTGATGGTTTAAGATGGTTATCTGAAGAAACTTGTAATTTGGTTATTTGAGTTGTGGAGCCGCCATCTTCTTAACCTTCCATATTTCATCTATTTACATCTAACTCCAACACTGCAGTAAATTGTTATTAGTATTTGAGTGAATGGCAACACCATTAAACCTAAGTGGTGTTGAATCAGATCAGACTTTGCTGAAGAGTTTTAAACCTTGCATGTTGACAAGTAGAAATCACAAGTGGCCCAAAGGCAGAGGGCTGCAGTGGGACAACTTTGTCTTAAGAGGTGTTTCCCTCTTTGGCAGAGCAGTTAGTGCACCCTTTCCAGAGCATGCTATCCTCCTTTTCTCCAAGACTGAGGAAGTTGTGCACAGGGATTGAGATGCTGGAAGGAAGAGGATATTTTGTCTGAGGCACAAACATAAGATATCAAAGCAGATATATGAACCAAAGCTAAAAGGAAATGAATTGTCAAATTGGGAAAAATGTTGTTATTGTTGCTTTTTCTGGTTTGCAACTACATTACCGAGGTAGTAGGTATATTTAGAGCCGTCCAGAGTTGTTTCACACTCTTTGCGAAGTATACGCCCATGTAAATATTGTTTGTCTTCCTTAAGTAACCTATTGCAGTAAAGGCCTGTCATATTTCCCCGCTAATTATCAACAGAAGCAAAATTAGGCCCAACAGTTTCTACAAAGGTGTATAAAAGTGACTGTAAAGGTGTCATTTAAGAAAGATCCTAGGAACTAGAAACTAGAAGGTAAACACCACTTATGATGTTTGTTAAAACCAACACAAATAAATAAGGACATAGTGTTTCTGGTTTTAATTCCCTGTATGTAGGAGTGCTTTTTTGCCTTTTTTAAAATCAACTGAAAGTAACCAGAACTGTTAGAGAGGTATTATGTGATGCTTGGCTCTTTTTAAAGGACAATTCTTCAGGACAGATTTGGACTGGCTTTTGCCTGATGGATATCACCAATGAAAGCAGTGAATCCTTAAATTGCTTTTACATCAGCAGAGTATCACTAAACACCTCTGCATGGAAGGTGGGGAAGTGCTTCTGATTGCTAAAGCCTATTTGGCTGAGAAACTGGTGTCCAGGCTTTTCCTCAGATTAGTCTGGCTGATTCTGACTTAAAATGGAGGGGGAGTTAACTACTTGGGAGATGGCTAAAGGGAATTCCAGATCCTCACTCCATAGATGGCTTGGCTGCTTGTGGAGCAGCTATGGACCTTGCTGCAAGCTTCACAGGCTGCTGTATTATGGAAAACTGGCACTGAATTCGATTTTTTCCTAACATGCAAAGCTATAACATGGAGCAGTTCAGCAGTTGCTCTGCAAGCAGCCAAATAAGGCTTGCAGTAGCACTGTGGGGTGAATAGTGGAGGCTTAAACTCCTACAGCCACCCTTCTCAGTGGGAATCCTACGGACATTTGGCAGCAGTGCTGCTGCCTCAGTCAGCTTGAAGAGCTTTTGTATCACTCTTCGTGTTGGACTAGGATGAGCGCTTGTGGGGCTGCATTGCAAACTCAGCTGGGGAACTGTTCGGGTTTGTATCTGATTTTAGTATCATTTTTCATATCAGAGAATCCCCATGATCCCCACAAATAAGGGTGGGCAGTGTTGGCACCGTGGAAGGGTGGCCAAGGGTGCAAGCAAGCAGCAGCCACAGTGAGGTGAAGGTATTGGAGGAAAGAGCTGTAAGCTACTGTGACAGAAATGTGAATGAAACTGCAGTCTCCTGGTGCAAAATAGCAGAGTTCTGGTGTTGCCACCTTCAGCTGGGGATGGAGAGACAACGAAAGTGATAATGACTTTTCAAGAAAAAGGGCACTTGAGGGTATTGGCATGAGTACAAGCATCTGAGCTCTCTGTGGAAGTGAAATGTTTCAGGATCTTTGTGTCACGCTTCTCTTTTTCTTGTTTAGTGATTTCAGTTCTGTGGTGGCACTGAAATATACTGATTGCAGTTTTTAAAAAGCACTATTTATAAGTCAAGCAAAAATAATCAGGGATTTTTTGATTCATATAAACAATATGTGGGCTTTTTCTTCTACAGAACAGAAATAAGTATATTTACAAGCCATCTTTGTAATGATTTGGATAGATCTTTTTAGCAGATAGGTGAGATCATAGTGAAATTAGTTGATAATCTGGAAAGTACAGCTCCTTAATTATTTCATATGTATGGAATTTCAACTTTGAAAATTAAATGCATCAAAGCATTTGAGATTATTTGTCTGAGGGTTTGTAGAATATTCTTATTCTATTATCAGTGCAGCAGCCAAGAAAAACACAGAGTTTCTATTCTAAAGTTTTGATCTGGTGCTAGAATTGCATTTTTTGGAAGGAGGAAGGCTGAAAAAGTTTGGTTCATTTTTTTAGCATCATACGTTAGTATTTTCACTGGTTAAAATTGTTTAACATGTAAAATCTGAGTAAAGGCATATGTAATCAATATTTGGAGTGTATGACTTTATCTGCAAAATCAAAGTAATATTTCATGACTATAACAGATCTTATGCACTGTCAGAAAATGCTAATGTTGTTATTACATTCATAAATGTGTAATTCTCATCAGTTTAGCTGATAGTGGCTTTCCCATCAAAGATAATCTGTTCCCAGAGAGGCCTTCTTTTAATTAGTCATGGTAATTTATAGGTATGCAGTGTTGAGAGACTTTTTTTTTTCTTGATTGTTTTTATTATAGTGCCATGTGAGGCTACTTTAACATTTGTCTTATAACTCTCTGTTTATGGTCATATAAATACATGGACCAAAATAAACCCTGGTCTGAAACTGAGAGTAAAAGTGATAGCCATTGTGTACTTTAAGAAGACTAGAATAAGCATCATTTTGTATTTTTTCTCAAAGTACAGGTGTCTTTAAAATCTCTTAATTGTGCACATGTGCTATAATTTAAAAAATGTTTTATTTCATTTTACAGCTGTGTTTTGCAAGGTAGTAATCAAAATCTTGGTTGGTTTTATGAGCTATTTTTAATAATACAATCTTAGGGGAAATAAGAGTGTTTAAAAAGCCTCTGCTGACCATGTGTAGTAATTTCTGAATATTCTTAGAGTCGTTGTACTGGAAATACTAGAAATATATAAAAGTAGTAGTACAGAACGTACCTAATAAACCCAAGCTGACTTCTGTAGATGTTTGATAAGACCCCCAGCTGCCTCCTGTATTCAACATATATATTGTTATCTCACGCAGTTTAATTATTTGGTCTAAGACATGCAGATTACACATCCTGAGAATCAGCCATTTTTGACACTGAAGTGGAACAAGATCCAAGAATTATTCACGAACTTGTTTGCTGCTCTCTTCCCCAGATAGTAAACACAATAGTACATCAAGTGAATGGAAATTTGAGAATTGTTTCAACAGTGAACAAAACCTCTTCCTTAATGCAATAAAATTATGACATCCCTTCTCTTCTTGTTGATTACAGACCTGGTGGGCCAAATTCTGCTCGGTATTCTCACATGAAGTGGTCCTACTGACCTGTGAAACTTGTTCAGTGAAATGGACAGCATTATAAGTGGATGTTAAGACTCTTACATGAATGTTTTTACTGAAACTATGTGGTTTACAGGCTTTTGTTTTCATAAGGCTGTAAGTGTGCATTTTGTGCTCAAAAACGTGAGTGCCATATTGTGATCTGAGCTGTTTCCTGTACAGCGCCTAAAATGTAGAGTAGTAAACAGGGTTTCCATCACTGTTGCTTAATTAAAAGTTGACTAAAGGTGATACAATTTGTCAAATTCATGCATACATATTACGTTATGTATGTAACTTGTATGTAATTTTCACAAAAAACTGTATGCTAGTTTTTTTGTACTGTGAATGTATAATATTTAATGTCTTACCTAAATTCACCTGGCCACTCATCTCCAAGCCTGCTCTGATGATAAGGTCTCAGGCTGATGATGTGGGGTTTTCCATCTTCCTGTTGAAAAATTGCTCAGTCCCAAATAAGTTCCTCACAATAGGAAAAAGTGGTAGAAGAAGTATATGAAATGCTCCTGGTGTGGAAAAGACCCCTCACTGTGGGCACAGGCAGGTTCTGTTGAAGGTAAAGTTCACCCTTGCAGTGAAAGGGTCTTCGGGACGTTGAACAGTTACTGAGCTCTGTGCAGGGCCTTTGATGGGATGCAGTAGGTATAGGGAAATTATTTTAAAAACCTTGTAACTTGGTATAGGGAAATTCTTTTAAAAACCTTGTAACTTGCAGTATTGCATATCTGTGTTGATGAGGGAGAGGATGGGAGTCCTACTGGCTGGATCCTTCAGGACCTGTCTTCTTCCCAGGCCCTTGGGTTAGGGATGTAGAGATACTGCTCGGAGACAAGGGAGAGCACTGGTGGGGAGGAGGAAGTAGCTGAACCTTCTGCTCAGACAGGAGCAGGTGGACAGTTCACAGATTTGGAGGCATAATACAGTCCTCAGATATCTGTAAATGCAGTTAGTCAGAAAGTTTCCATTTCACCACGGTGCTCAACAGGTCTCCACTGCATAATAAATTCTCATTTAGCTGCGCCAAATCTGCTTTGTTTGCCTGCATTGTTGTTTGGTTTTGGAGGTTTGTGTGCCTGTGTGTGTGTGTTAATTAAAGAAAGCACGTTACATTTGTAATAGCTGTTTTATATGAGTCAAAATCACATTTGTTCAATGTTTTCATGTAGCATGTTTTGCAGAAACTGTTTAATGGGTGGCAAATGTTAGGGTAGAAGTGAACCCTGTAAGGAATGCACAGTTTCTTGTGTACGGGTCTGTGTGGCTCTAGCATGCAGGCTGATCTTAGTTAACAGGGCATCCTGTTTGTTGTCATTATGGTTTAGAAACTATTGCAACCTGGAAAAAAAAAAAGATAAAATAATTTCTACAAGTGTGTTTAATTGGCTTCAAGAATTACTGATAATTGTTAAAGACAGACATTACTTGAGGGTGATTGATCTGAATGTGAAGCAGATGCATTAATAAACAAAGAAACTCTTAATTTCTGATGCTGTAGAGAACTTTACATGTCACCATTGACTTTACAGCACTAGTCACAAAGAGAGGACTGTGGGATTGAACTGCAGAGGATAAGAGAGCAAAAAATTTTAAAGGTGCATTGTTAAGATGAAAACAATATTCGAGGTTTTTAGGCAGAAATATAGTACATCTGAAGATAATTTTTTTGCTTAGGCTTGCAGGAATAGGATTTTGTTAGTGTTAGTTCCTGCTTTTGAGAACACTTAATGGAGCAGTAATTACCACATCTTTCACTAAGGAGTGCTTAATTATCCTGGACTATAGTCTATTATCTACGCTAAGCAAGTAGATTATCAGATCCTCCTCTTAGCAATGCCTTCTCTTCCTCAAGAATTAAAAAAAAAGTTTACAACATTCCAAAATACAATCTATTAGATTTGAAAATGTTAAAAATTATATAAATTCAAGACATTGATTGAGAAGGTTCCTTTAAATTTGATCTATGCCTATATTGTCTTCAGTAGAAATGATTAAAGAATTTTACAAAAAATAAACATGCATATTCCGTTTTATATGTATTTACATTTAATAACTACATTATTCAAGGACGCAGGTGCTTTTTAAATTAATCTGCAGTCTGCTTTGAGCAACATCTCTTTATGTTTAATGTAATTGGTAGATCTAGATTCCCCAAAGAATTTTCACATTAATCTTCATTAATTTATTTTAATTGAGCAATTACAATTTTTTAAATAGCAGATTAATTTATTTTTGTAATATAGTTTCTTTTTTACTGACAATAATCATCAGTAGTTTATTGGGAAATGATAGCCCATTCCATGCTTATGTGGGTTTATTGTTAATCTTCACACAATACTTCTTCTTTGAATGATCATTCTTTAACTGGTGACATCTGTAAATGGACTAAGATTAGACTCTTGAAGTGGCTACAGTTGAAGCATTTGGTGAAAGATGAATTATTTTTAGTGTTCATTATTAGACAGTATAATCAATGTTTAAGATTTTCTGTGATCTACATATTAATATGTTTTTAATGGGAATCAGTATATTTTTAAAAATTGTATGTAAAACACTACTATGTTTTTATAGTTATAATTTGATTTCCTTTTATCTGTATGTCCATTACAAGGAATCTAAGCCAGCACTGACCACAATAGGTGTCATGAAATGCACCTATAGCATATTATATTCTCTTGAGTGAGCTAATGGCATAAAATGGTTGACTTTGTTGTAGTATCTCTGGTTTTAGGATGATGAATATAATCTCTTTGGTAAATTCTTAAAAACTGGTAAACCTTAGCTTAGTTTCTGTTTTCTCCCTCCATCTGATGTGCATTTTGAAAGTACAGGATGTTTTAACTGCATTTCAAGCACCAAATGTTACTAAGAGATGAAATGTTGAGCCAGGTGAAATCAGTGAAAGAGCTGTCAAGGAGTTTCAGTGCATATGCACAGTTCGTCTCAAGGAATTTTTTTCTGGTCGTTTCATTTGGGAGTTTAGATACTTAAACCACAAAAGCTTGATTAAATAAATGAAGGGAGGTTTTGTGTGTATAAACTGTCATTCAGTGGACTTGTTTTTACTATCTTTGTGAGAGCTTTGCAATCTTTAAAATGCCTCCAAAACTAATTATATAACAGTATTATTTGTATGAACTTATCATACACGAATGTTTGTCTGAATTTCTTGCAGCACATTCAGCAGGATATTCATTACTTTAAGTGTAGCTGTGCCATTTCATGGACAAGTTTGAAATTCCTGGCATTTCAGGTCTAGAAGAGGACTTGGCAGATAATTATTTATTTGATAGTATGTAAGAAAATAAAAATATGTACCGATGTACGATTTTCTCCACTCAAGTGAACATGTAGAAAATTTAGTACACTTTTTTTGTTACTGTTTAATTCCAGCAATTTAACCAAGTTAATCTGAATTTGTATCTCTTATGAGCACATTGTTCTAGGCACACTAATATCTCACTGCCAAATTTTTAAAGACAATGGACAAAAAAGCAAATTGCTTCCTTTTATTAAATCTGTATGGAAGTAAATTATCAAACAGTTTTCAAGGGACATGGTAAAGACAGAAGAAAGACATTAAACCTTTCTTCCCTTAATAACTGGTTTGTTGAAAAGTACTGATTACCTTATTGTAACATAATTTTTACACATTTACTAAACAAAATACTTTTGTGACAAAAGCAGATGTTAAGATTTTGAAATGTCAAGTTTCCATTAATTTGACAAATTTTATAAGAAGCTTTCTAGTAGCAACGTTGCTATTAAAATGTTACTATCAAAAAGCTACATTCAAGCATTCAGGAATTAAATCAGGAAAATTAATTTAGAAATTACGGAAAAAACCTACAATGAAATACTCATTATGAGTAGATGCTAATATAGGAAATAAAAGACCTCTTAGATATCTGCATACAAGCCTTGTTTTCATCTTCTACAGCATTCCTGCGTGTTTCAGGAAACAGGTTTAACAATGTAGGTCGGTTTGGATTCTGCTGCACGGAGGAATGGCAGAATGATGCAGACTGTAACCGCGGTCTTTTTATTCGCCAGTTCCCTTCTGGATCAGTGCGGTGGAAACCAGCCCATGGAACTGGCATCTGGAAGGGGCCAAAGGAAAAGATTCTGGGCCTTCATTTTTCTGCTTGCTGGCAAGTTTTGCCAGTCAGCTGTTGACTTCTGTGCTGCGGTTGGCGCGGGTGGTGGAAAACCTCTGGTGTGGCGAGGGATGAAACTGCTTTTTGTCTCGCGTGGAGGTTGCCTTCACTGAGCAGTTGGCAATGCTGCGGGCAGGGCAGGTCGCTTCTGCTGCAGAAGCTGTCCGGGGCCGCTGCGGTGATGGAGAGACTGTAGGATGGAGCTGAGTTTGGGTGGGCAGGGGGTGTTTGGGGGCGCGGGTGCCACGGCGGCGCCGAGGAGGAGCCGGGGCCTCCTTTACGGCGCCCTCCGCTCCCCTCCCTGGCCGGCTGGAGCGGGAGCGGGAGGAATTTGCCCCCTCCCGGCTCAGGTTGCAAGCCCCGACCGAACCAGGGAAGCGAGGGTCAGGGCTATTCATTGCCTATCGCTTCCTCGGGCCATTTATAACCTGGTCGTCCCCGGGCAGCTGCCTGCGGTCCAAGGAAGTGATTGATATGAGAGATTCAAAGATTTTATTACTCTCTAAATGCGGTTTAAGTGTTCGGGTTGTTTGTTTTGTTTATTTAAAAAAAAAAAAAAAGGCTAATTTGGCACACGACGCAGAACTGGAAATGCTGATTAATATCTTTGAGGATCAAAATAATGATAGATCAAAACTCTCTGAAGGGCAGCACTGCTGGAACTAATGGGCTTAGTGCTGCGTGTGCCCCATCTCCCCGGCAGTAACTCACGTCCGTGCCCTCCACTGGGGGGCTGGTGTGGGGCAAGCAGAGATGATCACAGCTCCCTGTGCTGAAGGGCCAGAACCACAGAATATTCTGAGGTGGAAGGGACCCACAAGGATCACTGAGTCCAACTTTCAGCATTGCACAGGACATTCCCAAGAGTCCTGCCGTGTGCCCAAAAGCCTTGTTCAAACATGTCTTGAACTCTGTCAGTCTTGGTGTCATGACCACTTCCCTGGGGAGCCTGTTCCAGTGATCAGCCACCCTCTGGGTGAAAAACCTTTTTCTAATATCTAACCTAACCCTCCCCTGGCACAACTTCAGGCCATTCCCTCTGGTCCTGTCCCTGATTGCCAGAGCGAAGAGATCAGTGCCACTGGTCTCTGGATCAGAGATGGGTATTACATCAGCCATGGCCGGTGTGCCGTCAGCCACAGGGCACACCGATACACAGGCAATGCGAATAAAAGCACTGTGAAGCAAACACTCTTCCCTGGAGCTTTGCCACCATTTGTGGCAGCATCGTCCGTACAGGGCTGTGGAAGAAGCCGAGCTGGGGTTCACCGAGCCCCTGCACCCTGTGCTTCTCTGCCTGGCCCACAGGAGGTGCCGCACGGCAAGATGGCAGCAGGGGCGGCATCAAGAACAACTTTGAAAAGAAATGTGGCCTCCCTTTAAGGAGCTGTTTGTTTGCTTCGTTGATGCTCGGAGGAAGAATTAAACTTGGGTAGTCACAGAATCACAGAGGATTCTGAGTCAGAAGGGACCCACAGGGGCCATCGAGTCCAGCTCTTCAGTGAATAGCCCATACAGGGATCGAACCCGTGACCTTTGGTCTTATCATCACTCTGCTCTGAAACTCCGCTAAGATGATAAAAAATCAGGCACATCACGATTTTCCATGACCTCTCAGGCTTGCCCTCCTAACGATCAAGCAAATCATACTACTAAATAACACACCACCTTGAAGCAGTCATATTTACAGAAATATTTGAAAGGGAATGAATTTTTAATAACAGATTATTCTTCTTGAATTGTTAAAACTTTTCAGTGGTTTTCTACCTCACATCTTACAATTTCTTTTTAACTTGTGAGTGCTATAATGTGACAAGACAGAACTTTTGAAAAATATTCAGCAGAATTATCTGCTTTTGTTTATTTGGAAGGACAGCGAAGTCCTTCAGCTAAAAAGTCTTTCAACAAGATGAATGATTGCTGGATTCCAATCTTGCAAACACTTGTTCTTTAAAGTAAAACCTGTTCATGTAAATAAAGGTTTCAAGATTAGAACCTTAAATATGCAGCTTTTATAACTAAATGGTCTTCTGCTTTAGTCTGTCCTTGCGTGAAATTCCACATGGACTCGATGGGACATTTTTCCTTGTGTTAGGACTATAGCTTTACTACTTAAAATACTTTTTTGAAAAAATAATTGATAATCTTTTGATTTTTTTCTTTATAAAAACACAAAAAGTAGTGCATACACATACTTTATATACTATAGATTAAATATATACATTTCTTCACAACAACAGTTTTGCTCTAATGGAAATAAAGTCAAGCAATCTTTCACAATGCAGCTCACAATATGTTGGTTTTCGGTCTCTGTGGGTGAGTTGTGTAAAGCTTTTACAGTTTTTCTGGCTGTAGTTTATAACAGCATAATTAAAACCAGTATATTTTACATTCCTAAATATAAAATGTACTTCTAGGCTGTCAGCAGTGTTTAATGATTCACCTCCCTGGGACAGTTTCTCCCATGGGATGAGTTTGGTGTCATGCCATTGACTATGATACATTTGTGTCAGTTGCTCCTTCCTCCCCCATCAGCATCCAGCTTGCTGGAACCTCGTGTTTTTTCTGGTAACGTTTTTTACTTGCAAACGATTTTTTTAGATGCATATGTTATGAAGGGAGTTTTTACAGACAGAACTCTAAGGTTGCTTTGGTTGTTTCAAGATAGTACAGGGATTAAAGGCTGCTTTACTTTTATTGCTGCCTTCAGATAGGTGGCACGTGCTTTTTGAAAGTGTTTTTCAAGCAGAAGTATTTAATGTTTCCAGTACAAAGTATGTTGGTTTTCTGTAGTTTTAATTAATCCATGCGCGCCTTGTAATTACATATTTTTAGCTAAGCATAGAGTTGTTTTACAAAATGGACAGGTTTTTTAATATACATGTTAGATAACTGGAATATTTAAACGATGTTTCGTTTGGAGCTAGCTACTTATTTTAACCTTTCTGTGTAAAATTCTTTGTCTGTTTTTAAGGTTAATGTTAAATATTGCTTTTACAATGCCAAATGGGAGAAATGCTTTTCACATATCTCAAATCTTGGAGAGCCCAGTAATTGTCATTCCATACACCAGTGCATAATTACATTTGGTTAATAGACGTTAAACTTTTCCTTGCTGTTGCTGTGAGCCCCTGAATTATTCTGCACGGTTATTTTTAAATTAAGTAAGCATCTCTGTTAATCGTGAGGAAAAAATTGTTTGCTGAAGATGTGATCCATGCTAGGCTTTTGGGGTTGTTTGGTTTGGTTTAGTTTCTTTTGTTGTTGTTGTTTTTGTGCTGGCTTGTTTGGTTTGGGTTTTGGTTTTTGTTTTTGCTTCTCCGGGATGAAATCCTTGCTTGTTACAACTCTGCAGTTTCATTACTGCCTTAAGCAACGTAACTGTAGACTTCTGCTGGAAGAGACAATCCTTCCCACCCCTTCCTCCACCCTGGCCTCATGTTCCCACCCGGACTCCCATGTCAATTCCACTGCTTTGTAGCTGCAGGAGTTACAGTACTTTGCTCTTTAAGCTGAAAACTAGTAATTTATTTTTCATGTTTCTGTTTCATTTGTATCACGAAGTTCATAGGACTTTGGGCTTGCTGCATGAAAAATTGAGCTAACTTGAGGAAAGCAGAAGAGGCATGCAGCCCGAGGAAATGCAGAATACACCATTCATTTGGTATCAGCGCAGTGGTGGAGTGTAATTTTTGAGGAACTGAGCCAAAATCAAATGGGAGCTCTCGTTCCCCAAACTTCTTGTTGCTGTCACTGATTTAACTTGCTAGCTAGGAGAAAAACGGCAGAGCGAGACTTTGCACAACTGCATCTCACGGAGCTGCCACCTCTGTTGGCGCGTGCTCACCGTGACTGCACGTTGGATCAGTGCCGGGCTTGGTCTGGCGTTCATTTCCTCAGAAAGAGATGTTAAGAGTCCAGTCCTGCAAATACTGGATGTGCCTATTTCTGTAACTTTTAAAAAAAATAGAGGGAGTTTCCTGTTGGCAACGTTTAATTTGTGACTGCCCTTCTGGTGTGTAACTAGCAGGTATAATTGAGCTGTCTGCTTTACTGGGCACACCTTTTCCTTAATAGTACAGGAGGATCATGTTAAGTTCCCTGGAAGTGTCTCCATGATTTGGTCTTTCTTAGTAGACTCAATGTAATGTTTATTAGCTGATTTCAGTGGCTACTTGAACTAAGGTTCAGCCAGGAAGAGCTTCCCTCCTGATGTCCAAGCTGTCCCAAAGCACGCTGTAGCAGTAATTTTCATTTTTCTTCTAAGGACATTTTTACAATATTTGCTCTGAAATAAACCTCTGAATTGTCCTGAATGAAGTTAAAAATGTTTTTAAAGAAATACTTCTCACGTGCATGTACGTTTGTCATTCATGGTGTGAGTTCAGTGCTGCAAAGCACTGTGCCACACTTACAAAGCCACTTGGATTTCATTGGATTTGGCTGCTGATGAGTGAATTCTGGAACTGAGCTCTGTGCAGGACTCCCCTGCGTGACAAGTTGCAGGATGGGTCCTCAGTTTGTCTGAGAGCAAGTGGGACTGAGTCCTGTCTGTACAGGGACAATGAAATTATGCCAGGTGCTGCATACACATCATGTGGGCAAATTTAGTAGATACATTAAAACACTGAGTTCTGCTTGCTGCTAATTTAACATGAAGTCAGAAGGATGCTGTATTTAATAAAAAGCAAGAATGGTTGTTCTGAGATTGTTTATTGACACAAGTTGTGCTGTGACTGGCTAAGGTGCACTGTACTACAGATAGAGAGTAGTTCTACTTACTGTATGTTAGCGTTCACCCTGTCCCCAAGGAGATTGGCAAGAAGGTAACACAGATGTAAATAATTTGAAGGAGCCTTTATTTATATACGTATATTCTCTGTTGTATGTGTGGGGGGTTTTTTAATATATATATCTATCTATATGTATAGATAGATAGATATAATTTCTATCAAAGTGAGTGGCCTCAGGCAGCTGGGATGGGTAGCGTAGGAGCTGTTTTTAATTGAGCGAAATGTATGTCCTGACATTTTGGGAAATATTTCTCTTTTACAGAGAGAGATTGCCACTGATGAATGGAGCCTGTCCAGTAGCAAATCTCTGTGTAATTGCATTTCATCAGGATCCTCGCAATGGGGTTGTCTTTCATACATAAGACTTCAGATGGTTCAAATTTGTAGCTACTTCTCTTATAAATGCACCTAGGTATTTATTTTAGAAAGAAAAACTGCTAAACTAAAAAAATTCTGTTCAAGTGCAACATGTAACTGAGAAGATCATTACACTTTCCAATAACCTTCATTTATTGTGTGGATTAATGGTTGATTAAAGTAATTTGGCACTTTCTCTTGCAGACAATAATCTGCATGCCTTGTGCACTGATATTACGTGCACAGTCTAAGCTGATCACAAGTTACTTTAATATAAGGCTGACCAAAGTAGGTGTGGATGTTTCTGGTACACAGATAAGAATCAGGAGAATATCAATATTGGGCATATTGTAACAAATTAAATTATTTGGCAAATGATTCTAGCAAAGAGTGAGTTAAGTGAACAAAATACCATTTATCTTTATTTGTAGGTTGTTCTTCGAATCATTATTGATTTCCAAATTTCAGGTAGTTATAATATAAGTTACAAAATTGACATGAAAAGTAAGCAATTTTTTTTTCCCTGGGGCTTGGGGGAGGGTATGCGGCAAACAAGTGGAAAATTTAATGTAAGAGAGAATAAGCTGCGTGTGAGAAAACATTTTTTAAAGTAGTGTCAGTTGTGAAAGTAATGTTTGAAAAGCTACTATGAAATGTAAATTTATTTTCCATTTAAAGGTATTTGAATAGCACAGAGGTTTTTTTATTTAACAAAATGAAACAATATCTACCCTTTCAGAGCAAAAACATATAAATCACTAATTTCAAGAGGAAACTCTGTAAACTTATTTTCTGTCCCATCAGCTTAGCATTTGTGAGTCAGCATTTTACAATAAAATCTAGATGTCTTTACAAATAGGATATAACCCACAACAAATAAGTCATTTCCAAATTGTTGCTGGAAATTTGTGGAAGTTGGCCAAGGAAGAGCTCATCTTTAATATCTTTTTTTTTAAAAAATTCTCAGGTAGTGATAAGGACATGCTATTTCATGAGGGCTGAGAAAAATGCAGTTGTACACTGTAGGCGTTTCTGCTGGCTTTCCTTCATCTCCTGAGGGTGCCCCTCCTCCATTTTGTTTTCCTTTTTCACAAGTTTTCTGGTTGTGCTCTCTCTTGACCTCACCATGTGAGCTTGTAGCCACACAGGACACTGGCAAGATCAGAAAATACTACCACTGGATTAAAACAAGAGTGCACAAGTCAGGAAAGGGTCTGCAAAGGCAGCAAAAGGAAAGCGGAGGTCTGCAGATTTTTTCTATAAAATATTGCAGTACTCTTAAAACAGGGGTTGAGTTTTGTACAGATTGTTTGACATTTAATTTTGAAAGATAGCACAGCTATTTGTGAAAAATCTCTAAATAGATTTCGTTAAGATCTGTTTTTTCTCTTGCAATTTGTTATTAAAATTTAGAAAAAATAAAACTAGAGAAATAAGAATAAGGACTCTCAGTCTAAAAAGACAAGCAAGCACCAAATAGAGGGATTATTTTCTTTATATTTTTTTGCATTCCAAACAAGTTTCCCCAAGATAAACCTTTGGAAACCATGAGACACATTTTAAATATGAATTTGTCATTGCAAAATAATGTCTTTAGTTTATTCCAAAGATATGATATCTCTGATCTGTGTATAAATATACTTTTTTTTATTCAGAAGTTGACCTTAACTTAGTGTTTTGTAATAATGATATTTTAGAACCTTATATTAATATATCTAACTTATTTCTTGGCATTAGTATTCTAGATCCCATGTTTTGTAGAATAGTGTGTTCAAATACAGAACGTCAGCAGAAGGTACTTTTGTGATAAAGTGTGCTTATTTCTGCCTAGTGAGTACATGATGAAGCTCTTCAAAAGTATTTTACAAAGTGCTTCTTGAGACAAGCATAAGAAACTTTCATTCCTCTTGTCCTTATGTCTCCAAAGTCATACCCGTCTTTAGTTTGATTTTCATCTTCCCTTTGATAGGATTTTAACACTTCCATTTGTTAACCTTGTCATACACTTGAACACCAGGGAATGTGTTCTGCAGTTGGTGTTTCATTTCCATGTTTATCAGTCATGGTTCTGTACGTATAGTGAGAGGAGGCATTCACAAGTTTTGTGAATTAGATACAATATCTGATAAGAGAATCCCCTTACTATGGTGTTCAGAGGCTTCGAGCAAGTCTTTTAAGAGAAAGGATATGTTGCATTACTTTATTTTGCTGTACCTGTGGGTCTCATTTTTACATGTCTGACTATGGATTCAGTTTCTTGGCAACTGATTGTTGCTTACATTAAAAAGTAGTGCAGAGATTTCTCTCAGGATCCAGAGATGAGTGAGGAGCACTGCTGAGCTGTGCTCACAGATACCAGGGTACAGGTTCTTGCTTAAATTAAGGCATGGGCCAGCTATATGTAATTTCTGCAAACATCTGCCTGACCAGTAACAGAAACTCTCCCAGTTAACAAACCAGTATAGCTCACTCTGTGGTCTTTGAGACTATTTATCTAGTGATAAATAACCCCGGGTCAGGAGCAGGCTGAGGCAGTGGAGTGTGATCCTCCATCATGCGAGAGGTTGCATGTTGCTCCCTGTGTTGGTTTTCTCCCCTCCCCACAGCAACTGCTACTGCTTTGGGCACACAGAGGAGGGCATTGCTCCCGTCAGCACTCACAGCACAGCCAGCCTGTCTTTTGGGAAGGGGGCAGAAGTGGAGAAGGGAAGAATGTTGCCAGATGAAAGTTAAATTATGCTGTGCCACCTTGCTTCAGAGCCAGGGAACGATGGCCAAGCTGTTAATTAGAGGCATGTATGTAGCCTGCAACCACAGAGACTTCAGATGGGTGCACATGTGTCTGCCAGCAGATGCTGGCAGGAGCCAGTGAATCACCATGTTTGTGGTAATGGTAAAATCTTTGTAACTCACACAGGTTTGTTGATTTGTTAAAATTTATTTATTACTGTTAATGTTCTCCTCACCTTTAAGTTTAATCGTAACACGTTGCAAAGATGGGTGGTTTTGTTCCCTTTCCAGAAGGATTAGGACATAGTAAATTTCAGAAGATGAGCGGCACTACAGTGGGTAGGTAAACCCACACAGGGGCTGGTCTGTACCTGGCTAAGGGCAGCTGTGCATTAGGTCTCCTCTGTGCAAGTGGGATGGAGGCATTTGGCAGCAGTGTGGTGGCTTGAACTGCAGGTGAAAGTGTCCTGAGCTGTGTCCTGTTTAATGTGATTGAGCAAAGTACTTGTGCCATGTGGGAGGTAACAGCAATTCGCTCAGCACACGTGCAAATGCCATGTGTGGATGCACTGACTCATGTTAATGTAATTACCTCACTGTAATTGAGTTAAGTACAATTGATTTAACAGTAGTGAAGATAAGCCCACAGTTACAGTCTAAAATGTGAGTACGTATTTGATTGTCAGGTTTACTGTTTCTTGCAGGAGGCTGAAATTTTTCTTCATAATAGAGTGAATGAAGAATGTGCTTAACTTTAGCCCCATCCACAGTCTGAGTGGAACTTAGGATTGTAGCTTTTGTTTTCTTGCATGTATATTCCACGTACTGTGTGAGCTATCGATAATACACCTTTTGCAGAGCAGGAGGAATCAGCACAAGGTGCTCAGCCCCATTTTATTTATCAGCTGCTCTGTAGGCTGAGTTCTGATACTGAGGTAGAAATGTCTTTTCTTGTCACTTAATTGCTTTTTGGGGGACCTCATGGCAATAATTTTTAAAGCCCTGTGGTTCACTGGTCCACTAACTTGATCTTTTCTCAGAAATGTTTTTCATTCCTTCTTCGTATTAGTTCCTAGCTGCTAAGAAGATGAACTGTTTACTCAGATATAATCCAACAGTACTTGCCATATCTAATTCAGTATGTTAGCACTTACTAATCTATGATTTTAGAGGCAATAGAAGTGTGAAGATGACATGAGAAAGGGGTTGAAAAAATTAGTGTCTTGATTGGCTCATCAGTTACTAAGCTTACCAGATCTTAATTGTATAGATTTGGTATATTATGTTAATACAAACAATTTTACTTCCCAGTGAAGTGCAAAGTAAACTTTGAAATTTATTTATTTTTTCAGAGGTCTGAACTGGTCTTTGTAGTTATTGATAGAAGAGCTTTGTGACAAATTCCAAATTTTCCATGAAGAGTTCATCTGTGTCCCTCTGAGTTCTGACCACAGTGTGTGAATACTGAAATGAAACATCCCATAAAGAAAAATATTTTGAAATTGCTTATAATTACTAAACTTTATTTATCTTTTAAAGCTAAGTTTAACTGATACTCTTAGGGTCTGATTTGACATAGTTTAGCAGATTTAGATTTGCTGCATCAGAAGGAGCAGTCTTACTTTCTTTTGCTCTTTCTGTGCTGGCCCAGGCTCCAGCATCAAGCAGTTCAGCAAACTAAACTTATTTTAAAAACAAAACACACACAACCACACCTTTCTTTTTTTTTTTTTTTTTAATTAAATTAAATTTGTGTGGACATTACTACCTAAATTAGTGGTGACTCAGATGGATGCCAAACCTGGTACACTGGGTGGAGGAAAGAACCTGCATCTCCAGCAGGGAAGAGCAGAAGGGAGCTTCTCCCTTTTCCTGACAAGGCCATTCTTTAAATTAAAAATTATGTTAATCAGTTTCTATCGTTTTAGTTGTGTTGTCATTTCAGAAACAGTTTCTGAAAACAGGATATTCTGAAAATAGGATACTCTGTATGTATCTAGTCATAGATGTCCGTATCCCTGTCTTTGTCTACACATACTGGTGGAATTTTGTAAGATATTGTAAATTCAGGCTGCTGTTTAAAGAGCCAGCTATTTTTATTTTATGATCAGTTAATTTGTAATGGGTTGGTTGGTTTGTTTTTAAGAACCGAAATGTGATATTTGGCCAAAAAACTTGCCTGGATAGCTTCTTATATTAACTGTAATGGAGCAGAAAAATACCAGGGACAAACCCACAATATCCCATACAGTTGTGATTACAGGTTGTTATAGCATAAAATACAGTTAGTGTATTGTATAAATCTAAGCACATTATTAAGCATATTACCATTTCTTTATTAGAAATTCCAGTTAAGCCCTGAAGTTGAAGCATGTTAAGGAAGCTAAAAATAATCTTGGTGTTTAGATGATTGAGTCAGAAGGTTTTCAAGACTTGGGAGTAGGCTGTATCAGAAATGATGCAGTGCTACTATTTGATGTAGAAAAACACAAAACAGGTGCAGCAAATGTTTTTATATATATCAGATCATTTATAACACATTCTGGTGGGTGAGAGTTCTTCATATTTCAGAAAAGCACCGTTGATGGCCATCTATCTAGTAGTGATAGTTTACACTCTGAGATTTGGTGAGTGAAGCTCCTCTTGGCTCCTCTGAGTTTTATCCTGGCTTGAAGCATGGAGCCATTCTGACTAGCCAAAAAAGATACCTTTTTCTATGAATTTAAGGGCTCAGATAGTTGTTCAAACATCACTAACAGTAATTGAGACCAAACCTTGTGTGAATCTTTGTATAAACAAAGCCAATGTTTGTGCCTTTATGTCTTACTGGGTCAGGAAGGCAGAAAACCAAAGGCACCAGTGCAAGGAAAGGGACTCTGTGTGTTGAAATAAACTAGTGACATCTGAAGTGCAAGCAATCCAGACCTTCAGCAGGCAAGCTCTGGGCTCTGTATTAACAGAAACTTTTAACAATACTTAAAAGCCTGCCCGTTCAGCAAAATCTTACCTCCCTAAACAGGGAAGCATCATGTGTTAGCAAGCACTGAGGCAGGCTGCATTGGTAAACTGGGCAGCCTCTTCCAGGCTGAATCCATGACCCAGCTGCTTCCTAGCCCTGAGTCATCCTGTCTCTTGTAAAAGGATCCTGTGATGTTCCTGCTCAGCAAGTGCAACTGGGCTCATAACTGCCATTTTTTTCCCTTAAGAGCACCGATGTGTTAATCAGTGACCAGAAATGACCTTCAAACAGAAGTATAATTTTTATAGAACTAAAAGCAACAGAGGGAAAAGCATCTTAAAATCCACAAGCCAGAGAGCATGTGACTGAAGGGCAGTGCTATGGAATTTCCTGGGCTAAGTAACAACCAATTTCTCTAGGTGGCTGTGATGGAGTCTCTTTGGGCCTGTCCATCTTTCTAGCTTCTGAGCAGGGACCCTGCCCTTTCCTTTGAGAACAACCTTTCTCATTCTTCAGTGTTAGTTTTTACTTTTTCCAGCTAGAAGATCCATGTTACTTTATCCAGGATCCTAGGATTTGCCCCAGTTGTTGTATGTTGTTTTGCTGGGCTGTTCTCATGAGGGCACTGCTGGAGAGCTCTCTGTCACTGTCCTGGCCATGTGCTTACTTGGCTGATCATACGTAGCCAGTTCTGTATCCTTCTCACCAGACGACAAATGGCTTTGCTACTGGTTTTGATTTTCTATGTGATAAGCCTTCATTCTCTATCACATCAGGCAATGAAAAATGGATTGGATAAGAGTGTTATTTCCCAGGAGAGATACCTGTGACTTAATTTTATCTGTGAGTACATTCACAGTATGTTTTCTTAGATGAGCAAGAAAAGTTTTTAGATGCCCATTTTCCTTCTGCGCCCTCTGGAAGACAGGACAGCAAGATTTTTAGTTTTTTGAAAGCTACATCGATGGGAAAGCAGTCAATCCCCATTTTTACTCTCTGAGAAAGCTTCTCATTCACATTAGGTTATGTCATTTGAGAAAAAATACCAGGTCTTAAAGCTGTGCTGTGATATCACTTTGATGATTTTTTCTTCTTTAACTCTTCTAAATCAACTTCTAAATCAAGCTGAGTTGAAAATACAAACATTTTACTGATATGGAGCTAATTCTTCCATCTTCAGGTATTCCTAGTTTTAGTTGCTTACAGGAGGGAAACCTGAGATCTTGAGTTTGTGGAAATCATGTATCTTCCAGCTCTGCATCTGTTTTTATGGCGTCTCTTCTCTATGTTTTTAAATGTCCTAACTGCCAGGAGCTGTCCCCTCTCACTTTTAAGTTTCCCATGTTTGTTGTTACCTTCAGGGGCTTATTTCTCTGGAAACACCTGAGTGTGATTAATCAAGTTAATACGTGTTAACTATTAAAAAAAACCAAACAAGGCTTTAATTTTTTGTAGTCTTGACTTTCTATTTTCTTGTAAACATTTTTTTTTTCAATTTCTTATCTCAAAAATACCTTGCCTGTCTATATAACAGACGTTTATGCACCTGGATACTCTGAAAAATATTCCCATGTTTACAGAACAAAGCCAGCCATAAGAAATCCCATGGCTATATGAACTGCAGAAACCTGTCAGGTGACTAATCATGAGCATAATCTTATGATTTCCTTGCTTTCTTAAAATAACTATTTGCATGAAATAGTGGTCGCACCTAAGTGGTCTGGGATGTGCAAAACTACTGTGTAGCTATAAAGAAAAAACACTGTTTTGATAATGTGTCCTTAAGAGCTATTGAATTGTTTAGGAAAGTGAGATAAATTATGTCAAGTTGGTCTCAAAATTAGTCACTGTCCTAAGTTTTGTGTTGCTTTGTTTGTTTGGGTTGGGTTTTTTCTCCTCTGTCTCTGTCCATGAGCACATTTTGCTCATGAGCAGCGTGTTTACCAAGCCTACACAGTCCTGTAGCCTGTGATACTTACTGTTCTTGGAGGACGTGGTTGTTTGCCTGTGGTTACTTTCCCGTGCTAGTTTTTCCCCAGGATGTGGAAACACATTCCAAGTACACTTCATGCCCATGGTGTCCAGCCTTCTGACAAGCTGTGCTGTGTCACACTGCCTGTGGGGACATTGCTGCACAGCCTGCCAGCTCTTCATGCAGTCCTTCATGCAGCCTCATATCCACCCTTGGGTAATCATTGTGTTCTCTGACACAGAAGAGGTAGTACAAAGCTTCGTCATCTTCTTCCTGCTGTGCAAGGTGGTAGTCAGCTTCTGGAATTAATGCACTGCTTCTTTGTGGATACAGACATTAGTAATGTATTTTTTTAGCCTTTAAAACCCAAAAAGTAGATTTATCAGGTTAAATTTGTCAGCATAGTGGACAGAATTGCAAGAACTCTACCACAGAATACCTTCTTAGACTGTGCCTGTCTAATTAGACATATTTCTTGCATTAACCAAAATTGCTGAAACATTTTTCCGGAGGAGAGCTTAGCATCACATTGGTATCTTCCTTGTCTTTGGTCAGTGAAATTCTTATCTGCTCATCTATTTATGCCTTTTATCCTATATGTGTTCTGTAAGAGAAAATGAGACTCTCTGTTTTTCATGTTCCCATCTGGCCAAGGCAGGCAGGTCTGCTCACCAGCTTATCCCTGTGCACCCTCTGTACAGCCCTGTGGCTCTCGGGTCTCCTCTTGCACTGCAGGAGGGGGACCTACAGTCAGAATCTGTATTTCCTCCCTCTTATTGCATGGAGCCTGGATGAACCAACAACTGTTAGATCCTGATCATCCCCATTCTTATCTGTAGCAACTTTGAGTCCCCACCTGAAGGTGGAGATAGCTTTTGACTAAGTGTGCAAAATCTAACTCGGATTAAAAAGTGTGTTCTCCAGCTATCCACACTCGGTGGAAATAGAGCACAGCTATTTCATGTAACAGTTTCACGCACCATCTTTTACCAAAGCCTCAGTCATTCCCACACGTAGTTGATTGTTCCTGATTTACTTCCCTGCATCTTCACAGCTATTTATAACTGAGAGTCAAAGACTGCACAAATGGATGTTGGCCCATGCTCAGGTGAATCTACTGATAATCATTAGAGTTGATTTAACCAGTGCTTGAGCACTTGGTCAGAAGCCTTCCTTCTCCTGTAGCTTTCTTCTGATCCTGCTCACTTGCTCTCCCAATGGATACCTCTGTGGGAGCTGCTGCTGCAAGAACTGCTGTGCACACGCATCTGGTATAGGTACTGCCTGTATTTAAAAAAGCCTTTGTGGTTAAATACCGCAACGTACCTATTCTGCCATAGCATAGTATGTGCAAGAGACATGTGCGGAACTCAAGTTACTGACAAGTCAAGTTTTCTGCCAGCCAGAGCTTCCTAGCTAACCTTTATTGTACTTTGTAATGGACACTTTGTGTGGCCTAGTGTTTAATTTGGCTGCTGTTTGATTGATCAATATGATGAAGCTAGGTTATGGCGTTGGCTTTAAATTACATGTGTGTTTTCACATGCTCATACACATCTATCACTCCCTGTGATAAGGGAGTACTGACTTTGTACAGTCAAGGAGGAGCACAGAGACAATACTGAAGGTGAAGTCACACACCTAACGAGTCTAACCCTGTTTTATTTCTCTCACTTTAATTTGTACTCACTTGATTTTTATGATCACCTACTACCTGCCCCGTTCCGTTCCATAATGTGTTGTGCTTTCTGCTACAAATGGGTGCATCAACATAGTAGCCAAAAAATAAATGTTGTGAGTATATCACTGAAAGGAGTCTAGAAAAAGAAATAACGCACAGAATTTATTGTTTCCCACAACTCAGCTGGGTTACTTGCATTATAGTTACTATATGATCTAGCTCTGATTTTAGCCTTTGGAGCTTTTTCTTTCAAACAGTCCAATAAAAATGAAGTCTGGAATTTGTTTACTTCTGGTATTAAAAGCAAACAGCTCGGGGAGCAGGCCAGTTTTATTGGACCTGTAAAGGAGTATTATAGATGGTAGAGATTTCAGGTTGCATTTTGTTTATTATGGATTTCAGTTTTTTGGGGGTACTGACCTGTTGGTGTGGGTAGGGAAGGGGAGGGCTGGAAGCTTTCACTGATGTTATGGCTGTCTGTGAGAACAGACCATTACACTAACGCAGCAAAAAGACTGAATGGAAACATTAATATGTTGTAGTGGAAAAAATGCAATTTTATATAGTTCTGGTTTTTTCTCCCATATAAAGTGTAATGTTATGAGGAAGAAAAGTCTTCAGCCAGAAGTAGGAGGAATAATATAATTATGACTGATTTAATCTTATTACAGATGGATACAATAGAAATAAATTTCTTGGAAATTAAGAAAACATAAATACTGCAAAGCCTGGTCTTGTGATTGCTTGGCCTAGAAAGGGTATCTGGAAGAGAATATACTCAATCGTTGTTTATGCTCCCTTTGTCAGGAAGGATCTGTGCCCCTGACAGGCAGGGGAAACCTGAGTGTGCCATACATGCCACCAGTGTCCTGCGAAACAGCAGGCTTCTAGTATTGAAAGAAGGACAGATACTGGAAGGCTGTTACTAGGTGAGCCAAAGAAACCATAAACATGTGTTTGGAAGGACTTCTCCTATGGATTGTTTGCCTTACAACTGCATCAGAACTAGTCATCTGCCGGGGTTTCATAATGAGATGTGTCTGGCGTGTCTGAGGTGTAACCAACCCACAAAGCAAACGCATTCAGAATTAGCAGGCTGATACTTCTGGGTCTGCTCTCCTCCATGAGTGTTGATGGGAGCTGTGTCAGCACATTGCAAGAGGAAGGACTTGTCCTTAAGGAACCCCTTTGTGTCTTCCTGCTGCAGCTGGTCTGACCCTCTTTCAGGAGGCCTCAGAAAACATTTACATTCTTTGCCAGAGCATGCTAAAATTAGGACATAAAAATGACAGATTCAATAATGGAGACTTTAATATTTAAGTAGTCTTGTATTTTATGCAGTCTGAGCTGAAGCCAACATCACTGTCATTTGATTGATGCAGTTGTATGCATGATGTTCCAATTTCACAATTGCTTCCTACCTAAATAAGCATAATCATAACAACAGTAATAAAATGGTATTTTAAAAGTAAAGTTTTTCAATCATTTCTTAGTACCTCTCCAATACCTATGCTAACATTTAAAAATTTATCTTTTATAATTAAAATTCTTAGTCCTCTTCCATAAAAATCACTTTAATCTGCCTTCCATTTACTTGAAAAGGGTTTTGCCTTAAATGCTGTTTTCTCATTTTTATCACTGTGAATTCAGAGGCATTTCATTGAAACGTAGGTTCTGTCTTTTGTAAAATAATATAGGTTTGATAACAGAAGTGGCTCCAAACCAACAATTTCTGTCAGTTTCTAAAATGCAGCTGTTTATGGAACTAGTTTACAGTAAAGTTAAAAATTAAATATTCTCCCAAATACTAAGTTAAAGGTGCTGCTAAGTTCAAGTTACTTTTTGAATCCGCAGTGCTATCTCCTCCCACTGCTGTGTATTTCTAAAAAATAGTTTAATTTGAAGTCACCCACTCATTTCCTGTTACATCCAGTTAGACATTTACTACTAGTTTCACTGTTACCTGGTACCTTGACTGTCATGTATTTAGATCACCTGCCACTCCATTCCATCAAAAAAAAAAAGTTGTTAAGGTTTGAAGTATAAAATAACCTTGTGCTCATTCTTCATCCAAATCAAATGTGTTCTTTTGTTCAGGTATCTGAATACCTAATAGATACTTGTAATTCTGATAAAATTATATCAAATGAAAATATAGCTGCCTATAAGTTGGTAGAACTGATGTCATGCTAGATTATCTAGTTCTAAAAAAAAAAAAAAATGAGTAAATGTGTATAATCTGCTGTACAAGAATAGCTAAGGAAGCCATAATTAAGGAATCATACAAGTACTAGAGATCTTGAATCATAAGTTAGGAATTGTGAATATAGTATAAATGTTGCTGTTAATTTTGCTTTTATTGTAAAGGGAAAAGGGTTTTCATTTTACAGTACAGATAATGTTGTGAAAAGAACTAACCATCCCCAATAAAAATTTCAGCCTATTTATTGCTTGTTTTATAAGCAGGCTGTTTTATAAGCAACAACCACCAGTTGAACCCCACCAGTTTTGTCAGATACTCTTGTTTTATTCTTGTGTGCATGGCGACTTTGATTTTAGTAAACAAGTATTGTAACCAGTATTTTATTTTGTGTTTTGCTTGCATATCGGCATATTAAGTAAATAGAATTAAACAATAGATGGTAAATACAGGTTCTGACCTCCAAATGGTTTAGCAGCATTGATGTATTGCCTGTGGATGGCTTCTTTATCATTTGTGTAGGACCTTGCACAGTGCAATGTGAGTCCTTGGTGGGAAGCAAGGACACCTGTACCATAAAAGTAAAAACTGTATTTGCCCAAAAGCTGGTGAATAGTTCAAGAGAGGTGTCTGTTTACAAGATAATGGATTTTTATCTTGGAATTGCTTAGGGCATGGTTACTCTCAGTTGGCTAAAATACCATGCGTGTTCACTTACTCCCTCACTCCTGGCTCACAGGAGCTTTCAAGCAGACAGCATTTTTCTCTGAAGAATTAGAAGAGGTCATTGAAGCATGGAGGGGCTTTGCACTAAAGCAGCTGATGGTAGTTTTCAGAAAGCATTCTCTGCAGCATGATCTCGAGTTTCTGAGGTGAAGTTGGTCATGGCGCTGTGCTGGGCTGGCAGGCTCCAGTTCTTAGCCCAGGGCTGGAGAGGGTGGAAGTGATATGAGGACACTTTTTCAGACTCCGGCCTGTAGGTAGCTGGGGAGGAGGAGAAAAAAGGACGTAGGGGCAGGGGTGGACTGCCAGCATGGCCCAAGTCAGGACTGGCCTGTAAACCTTCATTCTGCTCCCACTACTTGACTGGGAAGAGGGGGGAATTGGCTTGCCTGGGGCTTTGAGAACCTGTAGATGCTGTAACTATCCGCCACTTCTTTTTCAGCTTGATTTTCGCTTCAGTCCTCAGCCAGGCCATTGCCCTAGCCCATTCCTTGTAACGTACCAGCCCTGTTTTTTGGCATTACCCAGCCCTTCCACCAACCTGTCCCTGGCCTGTTGAGAAAGTCCAGTTGCTAAGTTACATCAGGATCCAACAACCATCCACTCTCTTACTCCATCCTTACCACCCCAAAGTCCTACCTCAATTTACTGCTCACGAGTAAGATTCTTTTTGTCCTGGTTATTAGCCTGCATCTACAAGCACAACCCTGCTACTCTCGCCCTAACCTTCTGTTCCACTTTTGGACTGCAGAATTGTTGATGGCTACCTGTTACACTACGCTTCAGGAAGAAAGCGGCAGGTCAGGATATTTGGGATATGTTTTGCCGTGACAATAGGGTGAGAGGAACAGGTTCAGGGCTCTGTATGTATGCTGATTTGCTGAATCATTTGTTTAAAAAGCAGGGCTTTTTTAGTGGCAGCCTGTGGCTCCTGTAGCTGCCCACAGTGTTAGCCATTCTTCTGTTTACCAGTGAAGTGTAAACCACGTAATTTTCTCATGTGAATGGTTACAAAAAGGTGGATGAACTGCTTTCTCAGTATTTTCCTGGTACTATTTTGCAGCTGGTATACAGTTTAAAAGTTAAGACCAGCTTCCCCAGAGATGGATATTAAGAGTCTATTGTAAGAAAAGATGACTCTCAGGCCTATTGCGTGCAGAGGAGGGGAAAGGTGCGTGTGCAGATAGACATCCTGCTACATCTGAATTAGCAGATCACAATCTGGGCCTAATTTATTTTTAATTATATGCAGTGTCTTGGGATGGTGGGAGGTGGAGAGGGGGGTGGATAAGAAACCTTTATATAGCTTAAACATCTCTTGACACAGGGGACTATCATTCTCGTGCATGGGGGTGTATAGAGGAGCACAGAAATGAAGCTCACAGACATCGTAGGGCAGGCATGGAAAATAGAGGTGCTGCAGTTGTTTCTGGAAACGTGGTTAACGACACCAGAAAGGTGTAGTATATCTGGAGGAAACTGTGGTTTAGGTGACATAACTCTACCACTGACTCTGTGCTTTCTACCAGAGTACATTTTCAGTACTTGAAAAATGCAGCAGACATTGCGCCTTCCTGTGCTTTTGATTTCCACCTCTGTGGAATGATGTACATTGAAGTTAGCTGATTTTTAGATCTGCTAGAAGATAACTGTGTTTCAGTATATTCAGCGTGCTTCTTAAAACTAGTCAAGCATAGCCGTGCTGTGTTCTGTCCTCACCATTAAACTTATAGGAGAGATGCCTGACAGGAGACAGCTTAGCCAAATCCATCCTGCAGGTTTCGCTGTATTTGTATCCATTTTGGAAGAAATAAAGAGAACTGGACTTGGTGGTATTCATGGATTTTCTGGTGGCCCACTCTGTTTTTCTTCTTTCCCTTTTTTTTTCCCCCAGAAGGGAAAGGGAAAAGGTCTAGGATTCTGCATGATACATCCTTTCTTCATGTAATAGATGAGCTGCAGGAGTGGTTTGTTTTGACCTCTGCCTTGGAAGTTTGTGTTTTTAACAGAGAGGAGGTTTGAAAAATACTGTGCCTAGGTGGACACTACAAAAGTATGCAGCTCATGAATTTTTCAGTTTATTGGACGTTGTCAGGGGAAGAGGTACACCAAACAGTCATGATGGTTTTCTTCCCTCTTGGGAAGTTTTCCACTTGGAAGCGTCACTAAAATGGATTGAATATCAGGATGCCTTGGAGAGTCTGGTCAGCTAGACATCAGGGCCTCATATCCTGGAAGAATATAAAAAGGAGGGGGGATGGGGAGAAGAAAGAGCCTCATCCTAATGAAAATAGAAAGAGGATAATCTGCCCTGTTTATTGATTGCATGAAAGGTCATGTTTGTTTGTTCCTAATCTTTGTAGAAAGAGCCTTCGGGTTTCTGCAAAACTGCATTAGAGCAGATGAGTATTTGGAACAGAGAATGAGGTGGTTTCAGTTGCATGAAGTGACTGCACTTGCCTGAGGGTGGAATAGCTCAGTGGTGAGTGAAGGAAGGAAAGGGCCCCCATCCTGGGGGATCTGTGGGGCTCCCAAAGGCAGTGCGGTCAGCTGGTAGCAAGGGAGCACTTGTGGGGAGGGAGCCTGGAGGTATTTGACCATTGGGAGACCATCAAGAGAAGAAGATGCTTCTCAGTGGGGGAACTTCTGAGGGTCTGGGATTAATAATGTGAAATTAAACTGTCTGGGATTAATAGTGTGGTTTCAGGAGATCACTGAGGCAATAGAAGTGTTGGCAAGGTACTGCACAGGACAGCCATACCTTCCATGGCTGCACATTTGCAAGGCTTCTTTTGAGGTGCGCTAGTGGGTTTTTTGATTGCAAAGAACTGATTCAGGGAGCAGAAACAAAGCAGAAATCTGGCATTGCCAAGAAGAGCTAAACAGTTTTCTTCCTGAGTCAATGTGAGGCTTTGGTGGGAAAAGAGGAACTGCCCTTTTGAAACTGACTGAAGTGAGTCAATTCTCTCTTGTGCCTAGTGTGACTGATGAGAAAATACTTAAACTAAGAAATGAGAGAAGAGACTGGTTTGATTTTCATGCCTGGTATTAAAGCACAGAACAAGGACAATTGGGTAAATGAGAACTGCATATGCAGTAACATAAATGGTCTATGCAAAGGAGAAAAGGGTGAAAACTACTAGTAGAACACTATTTGTGTAGGTGCTACACTAACAAAAAATACACTTACTATAGCAAGAAAAGAGGATTAGGTCGGGGAAAAGCAAAATATATATTTATTGTCCAGGCTCTTTTTATTAGTATACAAAATTAGAACAGCCACTGCTGAATGTGTAACCAGATATAGAGGCAGTGAAAATATGGTCAAATAGCATCCATGGCCTGAACACGAATACTTAAAATTATGCAGAAAATTGGTAAGATTTCGTTAGTGAAGTTGGCACCTTGTAAAGAAACAAAGAGGAGCATGGACACAGTAGAATCTATTTGGCCAAAATCACTTTGTGAAGGAATTATGATAGACCTGTCGTAGATCTCTAGCTTAGATTTATATACAGGCAACATGTCTAATACTATGATATAATGATGTGTTTTCTCTGTACACAACCGTCAATAGTTTTCTTACCAAAAGAGTAATTCAGAATAGAAGTTGTGTTATTTTCGGCTTGAAAGTAATTGCTAACTCGACAGAAAACATAATTTTTTAAAAAATGAAAATAAACCAAGTAAACACAGTTCATATTTTAAGTTAAATGGGATAACAAAAGGTTGGTAACAATTTTTTTAAGATGAACTTGTGTTAAATTTAAGAGAACTGTTTAGTAAACATAGGTGAGCTGAAGTGCTGGAGACTTAAATAGAGAAAAGGTTCAGTGTGAATCCCAAGTAAAGGAAAAGGAGAATTGTGGCAAATTACCTAATCCTTCTAGCAGAGACCCTTTTCGTGGGAGGGATATTGGTTGAGAAAAGGTAATGCAAAATAAGAATGGATTATCAAAAGAAGTCACTTCTTGAAAGTTGTGGTGGAACAAGAACTGAAGGTATTAAGCTGAGTTAGAATTCATTTCAACTTCTTAAAAGTTAAAGCAGTTAATAGAAGTTTGTTTAGATACATAAATTGAGAAAGAAGAAATCCTTCTGTTGTATAGGGAGGGTGGTTTTGAATTAGAGAGCCTTTTGTTCAAAAGTTAAATAAATAACTTTGCACACTTCTCAGTAAGAAAAATAACAGTGTGGGGACAGCGACAGGATGATGAATGGAAACAAGGTTATGAACATGACTACGGTCATGGTGGAAATTCAAGACAGAAACAAATTCCAAGTAAATAAAGGTGTGAAATTGCAGTGTACCAGCTGCATGTGGTTTCTGCCTACATACCAGTTGTTTCCCTACTGCAAAGTTGCTTGCAGTAGCTCTCCCTTTCTCATAAATGTTTTATACATGTAGTGTACATGGCTCTTCCTTGTCTAAGAGCTGAAGTGCAAATCTTTGAGAAACAGTGTTTTGTAGCTTTTTAAAAGTTATTTTGTGTTATGTTGAGCTTTAAAAAACCGCCCATAATGCTGCAGAGTTTTCTTTTTTACATAAAATATTAAGGAACACATTCTCATCTCAAAAGTTGCCGTTTCCACTGTGCATGCCCTGAAGCTCATTGAACTTTTCTGTGAATAGATTTAGCTCACTGGAAAAACAAAAATCTATCTCTGTTTCCTCTTCCTCTTATCCTCCCCCCTTCTTTTTAAACTGAGTTTGTTTCCTGTCGGATTAGCGAGTTAAATTGGCTTATGGGGAGGACCAAAAGAAGTGCCAGATTTGGTGCAAGATAAGCCTCTAGGAGCAGGAACAAGCCCTTGAGGGTCAGCAGGAGCAGTGTTGAGGTGTTTTGCGAGTGCCCAGCCCTCAAATCCTGTGTTAATGCAGCAGAGCTGCACATTGCCCTTGGAGGGGCTGTTGTTCAGGGTAGTGAATTTTTTGTTTGTTTTAGCATTCTGCCTGCAAAAATACTTGGTCTTCACAAACCTCCTGTAAGGAACTTTAGGTCAACGGCAAAAGTCCTTGTAGCAGGACTTGTATCATGCGACTGATACTATTCTGCATGGGTTTTGACCTAATGCAGGGAAGAGCACTAGTATGCATCCAGTGTAAATTGTTTTACTTCTGGGACCTCTCACTGTGTGCTCGTGCTTTGCTCAAAGGTTGCTGGCTCTTGATGGAACTGTACGAGGTTGTTTTGGAGAGATTTTCTTACAATCTCTGTTGTGGTTGGGCTTTAGGATATGCTTTCCTTCATGTCTGGATTTAATTGTAGATAATTTTGGAGGGAAAACAGTTTTCTTACTTTGGGAAACTCAGCACACTGGTGGCGTCTAGTCATTCTACTGAGCAATCAATCACTAGATATAAAGGGGCAGAAGTGAGAGATACAGAAAATAAACGATATAAGCAGAATGCCACCAAATAACTTTTCACCCTCATCCTTCTAAAGGATTTAATGTCTGCAACAGGGGTTGTTCACAGCCCTGACTAGAAATGGCAAAGTTGTGATGAGGCACTAACTCCCCACACTTTTTAAAAGTAATGCACACATATCTGAGGCAATAGGGCCCCTGTAATGATCCTTAATTCCAAACTTCCTTTCTTTTGTAGAGCCTGGTGAAAGCTGTAAGCACTGCCTGACACTGCCCAGGAACTGGTGCATTTCTTTGGGGACCATTTTGCTAAACAGTTTATATTTGTTAAGTTTTAGTTTTTGTTTTGCAGTAGGAAATGCTTTCCACGAACTTGTGATCATGGAGTTTTCTATTCATATTTGTTGTTGCCAATACTACTACAAGATTGCCAGCATTTTGGACTAAGCCATTGCTTGTAACAGAGATGTGTGAGATTTTACATTAGGATATCTATTAAAAAAAAAAAAAAAACAAAAAAAAACCCCCAAAAACAATAACCAAAAAAAAAATCCCCAAACAAACAAACAACAAAAAAACCCCCACAAAAACCCACCATAAATAGTCCTGCCAAATTAAAAAAGAGGAAAAAAAAAAGTTCCAGTCTGAAACCACTGTATTGACTGCTGGTAAAAATAACAGTAAAGTCTCTGACAGCTGAAAGAGAGAAACGAGGAAAAGCATGTTGCTTTTAAGTTCTTCTCTTTGTTTGTTGGCGGTGTGCCCATACACCCCATTCAGGGCTCTAGAATTGGTTCAGTGACTTGAAACTCTGCCTGCTTTTAATTGTGTCAGTTTTATTTGTTTAAGTAATGTGAGGAAAATACTGAGCTAGGTCTCTCAACATTAAATTATCAACTTTGCAGACATTTTTTGTCCAACTCTTTAGATAAGTTAAGAGGGATTCAGGTTTTAGATTCATTTTGCTGGTTTCCAAATGCCATTTTTTCACAATGGCTTTGAATTGTTACCGCACCCTCAGAGAGTCTCACCATGAGCTATACATTTGCACAGAAAGTCAGACAGCACCAAATCCATCTCTAACATTGAAAAGCTGTTGAGATCTATTCAAGAAGAGATCTGTGCAAGTCATTTGAAATGGGGTTTTTCAACATTTTTTGTTGTTAAAAGTGCTCAAAAAAACCATGGAAAAAATGTACACCTGCATAACATGATTCATGAAAGCATGATTGTTGCTTTACTTAGGCTTTTAAATTTGTTTAAAAACCTCTTGTAAATGGAGTGCTTTGTTTAGAAATCAAGTTCTGTTGCTAACAGTGAAATGAGAAAAATAAAAACATTCTGGAATACTAATAATGCTCTGCTTTAAGTTACATTTTAAGCAAGTATTTATTTTGAGGTAAAGTAGAAGGCAATGTTACATGTATCAGATATTAACCTTTTGGCATTTTTTAATAATGGTGAAACTCAAGAAAAAATGCCTAACTTTTCCTGAGACTTAACTGTATCTTCATTAAGTTGTAATTAAATGAGTAGACAAGCATCCATGCTGTGTTCAGTATTGCAGGAAAATAAGGGCTTATGCCTTTGAGGTTCCCTTGTGATTAGCACCCATCTGTGTTGTACTGATTGTCTAGTTTTGGAACACTGAACGGTATGCTTATTTTGGGACAGAACACACATTGTTCAGTTCTTTTCTTTCAACAAGATTTCCCTGGTGGCCACTGAAGACTCAAGAGCTGTGGATGGACCTAGAGATGGTCTCACGCCACAGGCAGTATCTGTTGTTTCAGCTGATGAGTGATGGTGTCTTCTTTGGGCATATTCTGAACTTGGATATTTCTTCATTGTGACAAAGATCCCCTTATTGCTATACAGACATTTCAGAGTGGAGGGCTTGCTTGAAATAATACTGCCTTCCTGGGTGGCTTGTTTCACTGCTTTATGTACAATTACTGTCCTCCAGTTGCATTAGTAAGAACATTTGCATATTTACTTTTTCATGCCTTAAATTTTCACTTTAAAAAAGCCAATGTAGTGATTCAGGGAACAGATATTATATATTTCTTCTTTCATGTGTCCCACAGCCCTCCCATGCTATTCCTCCCACCTTTTAAATAGTGCTCAACCTCTAGCCTATAAAATCAGCAATTTGTCTCGTGTTTCACACTGTTACATTTGGTGAGAGAGCCAAGTCTACCAGAACTGCACAACTGGATAAGCAAAACCAGCCTTTGTCCTACTGAGTGAAGCTGTGTTCTTGGTTACTTTTGGCTGCTGGAAAAATTATAAGCACCTGAGCCACTCAGTCAGACCAGCATTGGTAGTGTCTTGTGCTGGGTGCACTGAGAACTTGGGGTTTCAGGAAGCTGAGGCATATGTGGTTTCACATGATTTCGCTAAAATAAGTATTCCAAATTATTTTATAATTTATAATTTAGTCTATTAGTGCTGTGAAAAATAGACTTTGCAGTGGCATCCCTCTTCAGAAAAACAGGGAGAAGTTAAGTGGCACAGGCCCCCCAATGTACCTCTGCTGCAGAACCAGGAACTGGAATCCTGTTCTCCAGTCTCACCAGGTGTGATTCAGCATGGGGTTAGGATATCAGAATCACAGAAAAGTCTAGGTTGGAAGGCTCCTCTTGATTTCATCTGGTTAAACATCTTGCTGAAAGCAGTGCCTTGGATTAGGTTATTCAGTGCCCTGATGAGTCTTAACTATTTCCAGCAAAGGGAGCTATTACTTTGGGCTTCTCTGTTTCATTCTTTTTATAGTGAGCAATTTCTCCTTGTGTCTGAGACTAGTTTGCTCTGTAGCAGCTGAGGGGGAACTGCTCTTGCTTTTGGTCCTGTTCTCTGTGCATCCTTGTGAAGAGCCCAGCTCCCCCTTTGTGCGCTAACTGTGAGCTGAGTAGGTGTCAGTTCTTGTGCTCTGCTAAAACAGCGGCTTGGTGCTGCAGACCTCCCATGAACGGTTACAGGGAGCCCACGTCAGGCATTGCCATCTGATTTGTACATGTTCCTAGTTGCACTTGTCGAGTAACACATGCAATTGAGAGTCGTGTGTCACTTGACTTTTTTTGACATGTGACTGAGTTGGGGTGGCACCTGCACTGGAGATTTTCTTCTTGACTCCATGGTTCAGCCAAGTGAATGCTAGAGAATGCATTAAGAATAAGTCAGGATATATTTTTTTCTCTTTCCTCTGAGGAATTCATGAGGAAAGGAAGAAAATACGTGTTATAACTCTCCTGAAAAACCTCTAAATGTGTGTAAATTGAGGTATTTTGTAATATTGTCTGAGTCCAACTGATCTCATTCACGTACTGTGTAACTTCTAAAATAAAAGTGTACCGCAACTGCTTTATCTCCACCGTCCCCAAAAGCCTCCCTGTCGTTTAACCTGATGCTCATTTTGTCTAAGAGTTTGATTAATCAGATTTGTCCTGGAATGCTTACTTACTATTGTACGTAATTTGTTTGGAATCATGATGAAAATTTTCATTGTATCAGAATCAGTGGTAAGTTTTGTTGATTTCAGCTTGTCCAAGATTTTGCTGCTGCAGTGTAATGTTAAAATATTTATCAGTATTTATTTCACTTGCCTCGATGATGAAAATTTCCTTTTCTGTGAATGAATATACAAACCTGTACATAAGTCATGCTAGGTAGATAAGATTTTTGGTGTTGTCAGCAGAAATTCAGCATCTCACTAGGGATATTTGAATTGCCTGTGCCAGTGGACTTTGTTCAGAGTGCCTTCCTTTTGCTGTATCTTTGATTCATTTTCAGAGCAGCAGACCCATGTCTCAGATATAAAGAGTGCAAATTATTAAAACTTTGATCATAAATTAATTTGCTCTGAAGTGAACATTTGCTCTCTTTCCAGACCTTTTCACTTCCTGAGACCTGTTAAGAATTTTTAAGCATTTTAAGAATAAAGCATTTCTTCTGCTTCATCCTATAGCATTCATCACGGAAAAGGAAAATGTTATTTCAGTTTTGCTGATACTGAAAATAGGTTCTTGTTACTTGTTTAGTGTTGAATAGGATTTTCAGTGTATCCAGGACTATAATTTGTAGTATGGTCTGCTACAAATTACAGAGGTTATTCAACTTATATGTGTTGTAGGATGGTAGGTGGGGTAATTTGTCCTGTTGATTATAAATGCAAATACTGTTTTTAAGGCAACAGTAACCAAGAGTATTTTTCCTATTTACAGAGCAAGCTTTACATGGAAGGATTTAGAAGCCTAAAAGAAGGAGAACCTGTGGAATTTACTTTTAAGAAATCTTCCAAAGGCCTTGAATCAATACGGGTAACAGGCCCTGGTGGGAGCCCCTGTTTAGGAAGTGAAAGACGACCCAAAGGGAAGACAGTACAAAAAAGAAAACCAAAGGGAGATAGGTAATTACCTTACTTCGCTATTCCCTGTTTTTTTTCTTTGCAAGTTTTTCTTGAAATTATGTTTTCAGCATTTATTTGTTTGTGAAAGGAAACCCTTCTATGCAAATGTGGCTTTTATATGTAGCTTAGTAATTTAATTAAAGCTGTATCTATACGACTATATCAATCACCCATTGATTAGTTTTACTTGAGAAGGCTTTATTAAATTAGAGGGAGCCTGCAAAGGAATATAATATTATTTTGAAGATACTGCTTTTAGACTGGAGAGGGAGGTCACTCTGAATACAGAAGAGATGATGTCATGTTTAGGTGAGAATCGTGCATGCCAAAGAGACTGTCATGTGCAGTGGGGTTTTAAACTGTGCATCAGTAGTTTTATATCGAAAAAAATGTAGGTGCTGCAGTAAGGGTTGAGATGTATATAATTTGATTAATTATATTTTTACTTAGTGAACAGAGTGTAAGGTGTTTCCAAAGGTTTTATTCCTGGTGGTCTGAGGGACTGTTGTAATAATACTTTAAAATTTTCGGGTTGATTTTGATTGCTACACTTCTCTCTACACATGTGCAGCAGTCTGCCTTGCACTGCAGTGTTACACTTTACTTTCTACTTCTTATGGCTTGAAGAAATTCTGAATCCTCTTCACTGCAGAGCCACCTGCACCCAGTTCACCAAGGACAGCATTTCTGCCCAAAAGCTCATTTATTTATTTATTTTTCATTTCTTCATTTAGGTGAATTCACCTTTTTTTCCTCATGCTATTGCCCAGCCCAGTAGCTACAATGACTGAGGCCAAGTGGAATACATATTTTGTGAGGTTCCTAGTAAGAACATCTAAACAGTCAGGTTTTGCCTGTAGTATTTAGTGTATGGCATGACTGAGAGGTGATGGCTCTCTTCCATTGCACGTTCTGAAGCAAAGAGTAGCTTAGGAAAGATAGGGTCACCTGGAAAGGCGATGTAGCCCATGTTTGAGAAATCTGGGATCAGAAACCTTTATTAGCTACAGATGAACTCCACTTGTCCTCAGCTCTGTTTAAAAGGCCCTTTTTTTTTTTTTTTAAATTTTTTTTAGTTAAGGACTGGAGACAACATCATATTTGTCCCTCTTTCACCTTCTTTGTAAAAGCTAAAGGCCATGAACAAAATTTATTGCAGCTGTAACAGATCAGAGTCCATAACCACAACAAGGAGAGGCTTTGTAAGCTGGACAAAGCTTTCTTTTTGATTGCTCTCCATATCTGGCCTTTTAGAGTCGTGTTGCATGGAGTGGTTTTTTGTTGTGGTTGTTTTTTGGGTTTTTTGTTTTT
>VWPU01010657.1:55573-140653 GCA_013398955.1 Callaeas wilsoni
TTTTTTTTTTTTTTTAAATTTCATGATAGGCTTTCAGTATTACTCTTACTTAAATCATTGTTTTTTCCATGAATCGTAATTGCTAATCTGTTTAGGGTATTAGCATTACCACTGTTCTTGATGTTTCATACGTTGGCAGCAAAAAAAGGCCACAGTCATGCTGGCGTGATCCTGTTGACCTATTTGTTGCACATGTATATGAAGGAAGACAGTCCTTGCTTCAGAAGCCTTGACATTTAAATGGGCAGGTTGTAAGTAGTCAGGGAAGACTACATATCGAAAGAGGCAGGGATTTCAGCGATCGGTAGTACACTGTGTAGTTGATGCAGGGCGAAGCAGTACTTTCCAAGTGCAATTCATCTCATCCTAGGGAAGCATCTAAAATGTTGGGATTCAATCTTCCCTCACTGCTCTTCCTCTTCAGGGACTACAAAGGGATCTTAGCTCCAATCCTGTAGATGCTTCCCTTACAAGCCTCTAAAGTGAAGTGAGATGAATTCTGCTTTCAATCATATTTTTTTTCATAGCTGAAACATAGAAAAAATTGAACAGATATACCCTGAAAAACAGTGCGGGAGGGCTGATCTATGAGACAGTGTACTCTCTAATGTTCACTTGCCTTTAAAAAAATGGAAAATTCAAAATTAATTTGAATTAATTTGAATGTGAAAATGTGGGCAAAAACATCTACCCACTTCTGTCTCAGAATTCTTACACTTAAGTCATAAGACACCAAAAAAGACTGAAATCTGAAATGTTTGAAGTAGCATTGACATTATCACTCAGTGAACGGCAGTGTCTTTGCTTGAAGGAAAATTAGTTTTGAATGCCTAGACAATAAAAAAAGTGCCCCTCCAACATGTGTAGTGAAAAGTTTCTTGAAGATTGCTGTTGTACTGTGAGAACTGCCTCTAATTATAAAAGCTAATTCCAACTTCCTGTGTTCATCTCTTTTTGTGTTACCAATGTAAGACTGTGAGAGCCCAGCCTCAGTGCATCTTTTTGTCTGGATCCCATTTGTATGGATTCTGTTGCTCTAATTACTGAGAGGAGTTAGAGATAGCAAAGATGGGGGGAGAAGGGAAAAGCAGCAATATGTGCAGACAGGGAGGAAAAAAAAAGTCATGACACTGAAGCTACCAATGTTGGTGGATTTTGTGAGGCTTCCATGATGGACTCTGGGTCCCTGTAACTTGCAGTATTGTTGCTTTGGGGACCTTGCCGTGGTAATATTTCCCCTTACAGCATTACTGTGGGCCACATTAGTTTTATAACTTCAGTGGGAATTCTTTGCAACTGCCACCAGTGGTATTGGCCACTTGGTCGTTCTTTCCCAGCCAGCGTGTTGGTGCATGCGCGTGCAAGGAAGGGAAAATTTGTGGTCCGTGTGGAATGAAGCTGTGGCTCTCAGCAGCCTGCAGGCTTCAGGTTATCAGACTTTAATCTATTGTAATATATGTGTGTACTTTTTCGCAGTATTTAGAGAAGTCTGAGCTGGAGAGGAGGTTTCTAAATGAAGTTCAGCTGGGATTTTCATCTGACAAGTTCTAGGTTCAGAAGTGGTGTTTTACGGCGGAGATGCACAGTGGAGGGGCTGGTCTCCTCCTACCTGAGTAAACCAAGGGATGAATTTGTGAGGAGTTGGATTGTGACCAGCTGCAGCTCGCTTTGTAGGAGCCCTCAACACATGCCAAACACAGTGTGTTTTGCTCAGTTTTGGCAATGAGCTGACACAAAAGCATGCTGTTCTGCTCTCTAGGAATGACCATGGGGGGGATCTGATGCAGAAAAGACAAAGTACTCTGAAATCACACTTAATCAAGTATTCAGTAACTTTTAGGCAATTCTCTGATTTAGAATAGAATAAATGAAATCATAACCTAACCTACCATCTCAGAGTAAAGTTGAGAGGAAAAAGGAAAGAGGGGAAAAAAAATTACGCTACTTTCTTTGTATTTTTTTGAATAAGCACTCCCAGTGTTTCTATGTCACCTAAAATGAAACCGAGTAAAGGACTATTTTATGAGTTGTAATATTTGTATAGATGGGAGAATATTCTTTAGTGCAGTGTACATTTAAATAATTTGACCCACAGACCTTTGGCACAATATTAATAAAGGTGCATGATGCTCACAGGACTAGAAGCTAGTTGTCTTTGGGACCTAGAGGTATTATCCAGTGTCTGTAAATACTCCTAGTAGGAACTCAGAGTTGGATACTTTTTCAGCAGGGTGTCTGTTATGCTGTATCTGCTTAGCTTGGCACTTGCTGCATGTGGAATGTTTTGGGGGAGATGGGGAGGTTGACAGCTCTCTTTTTTTTCTTTTCCTTTTTTTGGTTTTGAAATCTTTACACCAAAATGGGAGCAATAAAATAAAGCAAGAAGAAATGAACAAGGAAAAAATAATTAAGAGTATAACTCCATCTCCCAGTATAATTTATGTCTTCTCAGTCCTCTGATACTTTCTGCTAACATCACACTTGTAGCAGGGAAGCTTTCTAGCACAGGTGACCTGTGTCAGTAAGTGGTTTAGATTTAAACATGTAATAAATACACACTACATTGTGAGATTGGGGGTTGACATGAAACATTTCACTGGCTTGGTTTGTAGTGCAGCCCTGCAAGTAAATGGTGAGGGAGGGATTTGGGAGCTGTATAAAATGGTGGAGCTCAACAAACTGTTGCCACTAGATAAATGGTGATGCTGAATTACGCCATGGGATACGGCTGGTGAAACAGCCAGGTATTTGTAGCTCAGTATTTTTTTGGCTAAAAAGTAATGAGTACTGCAGCATGGATAGAACACTTTGAAAACTTTTTTCCAATGTAGATAAATATGAAGGAGGAACAATTAGAAACGAAGTGTTTTTGTGTTAAGATGTTATAAATGGTGTTCACCAGTAACTCTTCAATGTGACCAAAACCATAATTTTCAAATGAAGAAAAACATAGTTCTAAACCACCCACAGGATGGAAATACAGCCACTTAGGGAAGGGGGGGTTGTAATTAAATAATATAATTCTCCCCTGATGAACTGTCACTTAAAACTAGTTTGTGTCTGAGTCAGACAGAAAATGGTTTTAATATCTGAAGACATTCTGTGGATGATCTGAAGTCAGACTATATTAAGAAAATCTTAAAGGTCTTCTTTAAAAGCTTGTGATCTGCACAAACAGCCACTAAGCTGGTATGATGCAGGAAGGGATGACACATGGTGGCATGCCATGGAGGACATTTGAATTAAAGTTAACAGGACTAGGAGAGCTAGTTTAGGACAGCAAAGTTCCATGATACTAAGTTACTTCAAACTTGATATTCTATCAATTCCATCTCTACCAATTGAATCACATTCAAGTGTATAATCTAACTTTCATAGAAAAGCCTCCTACAGCTTGAACCGAGCAGATTTTTTGTGAAGGAGATGTGAATAATGGGAGTGGTACGGGCTGGGGAGGAGAGCCCTGAGCTAGTACCAACATGGGAGAAGCACATACAACCAATGCTTAGCAGATGGGTGGGGAAAGCCTGTCAGTCCCTTCTCCTGAGAGGAAGCAAGGCCAGGCTGGTTGTCACCACACACAGCTACAACAAAGGGGCCAAGTCCACTTGGCCAGCCCCAGGGACCCGCTTTTGGCAGGTCCTGAACAGCACGGGGGTGAAGTGGGGAGCAGACAAACTGAGTCATGCAATGAGGGAAATGGATGACAAGTTCAGGGAGTTGTAGCCTTTGGCACAAAATGGTGTCAGCACGTTACTGTCAAACAGTGACATTTTCCTACTCCTTGTCAATGTAGATCGCATTCACAGTTCTGCCATTTTCTAAAGAGGAAGCTGGCACACAAGTAATGCAAAAATTGAATGGCTTTTACACCAGTTTCTTAGAAATACAGCCTTGCAAAAGGACCTTACTCAAGGGTGGTGTTTCAGCAATTAGAACATGAACACCTCCTTCCTGACTCCCTTTCACCTGGTATTAGATGGCAAGAATTTCTTCATTCCAATTTACATTCTTGCTTTTCCCATTTTTCAAGCATAAGGCATTGTCTTGACTGTTTGCTCTTTCCCTGCATCATGATGATTTTGTTGCGTGTTTAGTTTTCTTTCCAGTGATATGAGACAACCTTTTAAACTTAGAGTGGAAAGATGGCCATCGTTTTGTTCTGTGAAAATTGCCATGTGAAATGAGATCCCTCTGGCCTACTATCATCTTTCCAACAAGGACATATATTTAAGGAGAAACTAAAAAATACAGAGGTAGCGCTTTCCATCTCTGGCAGTAGTGGTTTAAGCATTCCTTCAGTATCGCCAGCTAATCTACAGAAGACAATTAGATGAAGTATTAAGTACCTGAATTTGCTGGGTGCAACTTCCTTTTGGATCCTTAAGCAAAGCTTGATATTATTTGTGCAGAGTTTTATTGAGTTAACAATTTGCATGTTTAGACAATAGGCTAAATGGGGATAAATACCACTCTGAGTTATGCTTCCTTTCATAATTTTAGGATTGATATTTGCTGACTGTGCCATAATAAGCCACTAAACTGGCATGAACTGCTTGTAACAGGTACAGCAGAATGCTGGATTAAAAGAAATAAAAAACAAAACAAAACAAAAACCTTGAGAGCGTTGCAATACTCCAGTACTTTAAGAAGGTTATATCTTCACAGGGCTACAATTAGGGACAAAGTTCTTCATTCTTGCTCTTTTTCTCAGGCTGACAACTCTTTGGAAGTTTTAGCAACATTTTGGGTTTTTCCAGGAGTGAGATAAAACCAGAAAACTAGAGGGCCTTGTTGGTAGGGTTAAAAAGTAGGTAACTTTTAAAAATAGCTGCCACTTGGTGCTGTGGATTGGAGGCTTGAAAGCTGGCTTGGAGATGGATCTCTAGGGCAGGAGGTTAATCTTTGCTCGTCTTTGTGCAGACCCATCCAAGTCTTAAGTCAGAAGCTTCTCAAAAGTGTTACTGCATATATTCATTAGACAGCCCTTGTTAAAATCTACGTCATCCATCTGTGTTTAATGGGAGCTCAGCGGTCACAGCCCTCCTGCCTAACAAACACAGTGTACTTCCAGGACCTCATCTGTCCAGTCTAATGAGAACAGAATCAGATCTCCAAGAACAAGTATTTTTGGCATGAAAAAATGGAAAAAAAAGTGGCTTAAGGGAGAAAAGAGAAAACAACTGCCACTGCCTGGTGCGTGTAGCTCCCAATATCTATGGATGACACACTATGTGTCGTGATTTCTTCTCTGGCACAAGGTGCAGCTAAATCAGTCTTCCTGAAATGCCTGGTATAGAACTATGGGAAAGTGTTCCAGAGTGAGAGCAGAAGCAGGAAAACTTCACCTCTTGGAAGACAGCAAACCATGGCTCGGCTAGCTTCTAGCCCAGATCCAGCATACAGCACTGGGAGCTGCCTTTCTCAAAAGATACTGGATTTCTCTTTCATAATTTTGTAGCTCAAACAGTCAGGAGCCAGGATGCAGAGCTGAAAGATCAGTGCTTGCGTGTTGGAGCAAAGTGTCGAGCTGGTTACAGTTGTGCTTAACAGCACGTATAATACTTGAATAAAAGGCTTTGTCTTTCAGAAGCCATGGAAGAAGTCCCATTCAAAGTTTTAAATGGAGAGAACATGGTTAGATTTGCAAAGCCAAGTGCCTGTAGTTAGATGCGGGCTACAGAGCTTAATTTGATCCAAGGTCAGTTAGGTATTTTGGGGTACCCTGGCACACTGTAATGTGCTGGGTGGTTATACAAGCAATTCCTCATTCATTCGAAAGGCCATTTTCTGGTTTCAGACAATTTAACTACCAAATTCATCACAAGGCCACTTAAAGTAAGGTCTCTTTTCAGGTCCTCCATTGCTGGTGAACTTGCATTACCATGCAGTGTTTCAGCCTGCTCACTCAGGTGCAAGCAGGAATTGGGCTTTGCACTTAGGCCTACAAATCATCAAAACATGCAGAAATATGTGCTGCCTTTCCATCATGTGTCTTCTGGTGGGGCTTTTCATGTGCTTCAAGTAAGTGCAAATATCTGTGCCAAGGGAAGAGCTTGGAACCTGGTAGCCGTGATACCACTAAGTAATATCCAAGCGCGATTTTCATCATTGCGAGCTTGTATTAAGAACAGAGTAGAGCCTGGAAAAAGTTTTTTGGTCTCTGTTTGTATGCATGTACAGTTAAGAAGAGAGAGGCCCCAAATTTTTCACAGTGTTTATAATAAGAAATCCAAATTTGATGCTAAAGTAAGTAGATTCAATTCTGAAAACATACCCAGAACAGATGAAGTGAGTAGGAAGGTGTCGTTTTTATGCAGCCTCATGTAGAGTAAAGCTGTCCCTGCACAGCAGATGGGTTTCTTAAGTACATACACTGTTTTGGGAATGCAGAATATTTTTCTTTAATCGGATGTCTTCTCTAGGCCTCGTGTTTTCTGACTATTCCACTCTCTTTTGTCAAGGGGTGAGCTCTCTCACAGTAAACTCTCAGCATATACTCAGGCCTTTGCCTGCACTGACATACCTAATGATCCCACTGCATTCTTACCTGTACTAATGATTACACATACCAGAAGGAATTTAGAAGCACAAAAGAACTGAGAACTTTGCTCAATTTAACAGACATTATGCATAAATCCAATAGAGTATATGTTAAAAGTATTTCAGTAAATAATTTTCAAAAAATAATCCTGTTTCTGAAAAAATCTTCCTGATATAACTGGCATCTTCTTCTTTAATTCAAATTTGTCAGTGTTTAATTTCTTACTACTATACTATTTTCAAGTAGACAAAAATACAAAAATGCACACATTTTCAGGGGCTAACTCAGTAAATACTTAATCTTGTGCTTTGAAAATAGCAGGGAACAGAGCATTATTTGAAAATATTTTCCCGACTGCAAAAATTTCTGTTTTAAGTTGATACTCATCCTGACTACAGACTGCTGCTTTCTGCTTGTGTGACGTGCTATAGCTGTCAATGAACTGGGAACAGATCTGCTCACAGGATAAGCTACCTTTTTAAAAGGTGCAGACTGCCTGTGATGTATTTTATGACAAAAATATTCAGCGTAATTAAATAATTAAACCCCAAATCTCTTATTTTAGGAAAACAATTGCATTTCCTTGCTTTTTTTTTTTTTTTTGATATGTTGCACTCCAGCATCACCTAGCAAACATACTCAAAATATGTAATAAATATACAACACTGAGGACAGATTATAATGGTGATCCCAGATGATGGAAAAAATTGTCATATAGTTTGGCCTGTTGAAAAAGATACCAAAAACTTGAAAGCTGGAGAAAAATGAATTATAGCATATATGCTAAATCAGATATCCCCAAAACATTGCCTTTGATTTACCACTGTGGATGAATCTGAAGCTCTTTAGAAGGAATAAATGTTCTGGAGTCCTTTAACTTCAAATTAATAAAGTCTGTGCAGTAATGTAATTCCAAATCGCTACAGCTGTTTCTTTTATTAGCTGTGGCTTCATGTTTCTGTCCTTGACACTTCAAGATCAAACCTACTTAAATATGAATAATTTAAAATGTGAATTTACTTCAATATCTTATTTTGCCAAGAAGCTCAGCAGCTCATTATATAAGAGGAATGTGTCACAGAGGTAGTCATCTCCGTAGTGGTGGTGCAGGCACGATGCTGCTCTTCCCACTGTGCATCCCCCACCCCCAAATGTGCACCTGCAATGTGCCAGAGCATTTATCGAGCAGGTAATGAGACACAGGCTGTGTCCTGAAAGAAGTCATGAGTCTATAAGGGCATATTTACACAAGGGAAGGGAGGCTTGTTTCAGGAAAAACATAGCAGTTGAAGCCACCCCTGCACAGCAATGTGGCATCGTCCATCCAGAAGTAGCAGGACTGAGTGGGACTTTGCAGTTGCTTCTTCTGGTTATAACAAGCTGCTCAGGGAAGAGACAGTGGAGCTCAAATAGAAATGCTCCTGTGATGTCCACGATCCCCCAGGCAGGGTCATAGGAAGATATTCCAAGGATAAAAGGTAGAGTGAAGATTAGGAAGAAGCAGGAATAGGAAAACAAGCACAGGGAAGATGAGGAAGGAGGGGAATGAGAAAGGACTTAGGGAAGGGAGGACAGACCATTGAAAATCGTGTGAATGTGAGAAGCCCAGGTCATTTCCAGGCTACAAGTGATTGCCTCAGTGCTGGTAGTTCTGCCACTCTTCAGGAACTGCAGAAAAACCTGAATCTCCCCACAGGCACAATCAGGGATTCAACTGAATTTTCCTCCATTTTGAAAGATAGCTGCAAGTCAAGAGCTAAAGCACAGGGAGCTGAAGCACAGGTGGTATGTGAGCTCCTGCACCTCCGTCCTTGCAACTATGGTGATTCCAGTGGATCTGGGAGGGTGATCTGAAATGGGATTTTCTGCAGTATTCTGCTTATTGTGTGTTCCTCATTCACCAGGTAACAAACATAACACATCTGGAGTTCATTTTGCAGAAGCACCAAATGCAGCCCTCACAGTTGCTCAGCTTGAGCTTTGCCTTAAATGCATCAGGTGCTATAAAACAATAAGTGCTCCATGGGCACTGGTATTTCAAATTGGGCACTTAGAATAATGCTCCTCTGGAAAAGTGTTTTGGCTTTTTTCTTGTGCTCCAGAATCCTGTGCATTTCTCTGAGACCAATTAAACCACACAATTTCATAGGCACACTGCAAAGTAATTAATATTTGATCTTAGTGAGAGCCCCAATATCAGTATTTTTTTGTGTTCAAGATTTAGCTGGATTTAGTCGTGAGTTCAAGCACTGAATTGAGTAGGCTAAGGAAGAAGAATGCAATAACTTGTATTTCATGCAGCAAATGAGAAAAGGCCGTATAGGAGAACTCACATGTGGGTTCACAGGCTGTTACTGTAGTGTAAATAGTTTCCTTCTCTTTTGAATACTGAATTGGTAGATAATGGGATTTGTAGAAATTAGCCTGCACACTCCTCTCACTAGTTTGGGAATTTGGACTACTTTTTGGTTGCACTGTAGGACGAGGATGAAGAGACTTTCAGGGAGGAAGTGGAACACTGCACAAGAGAGAGCAAAGGTGCGAGCTGAGCTTGGCATTGTTGGTTGGGAAGAGGGAGCTGGGCTTGGTCAGTAACAGTGGAATGGTTAAGGAGGAAAGAGTTGTGAAAGTTCACTATGAAATATGAGAGTGAGCTAAACAATTTCTTTTCTTTGATCTCCATCCATTTATAATCATGCTGTTGAGGCTCCCGGCACTAGGGCTTTTACAATGAATAGCTGAATGTACAAAAATTGATTTAAATTGCACTGGTCTTGTGTTGAATGGTTGTCTCTACTCTAGAAGTCACTTGGAGTTTTACCCTTTTAGCTGTTGGACAATTTAAATGCTAAACATTTAATTTACTTTAGACAGCTCTGCAAACAACAGCAAACTACAGACTGCTCAATTAATGTTGCAACAGCCTTTGCATCAAAGTTTAACCAGAATGCTTTGATTTCTTTTAATGATAAATGAATATATTCTCACCAGTATAAAAAGCTGAAATAGTTCAGTGTTTCAATTTCTGATTTGCTAGTGTTTAAAATTAGTATCTCTGCCTTTTTGTTATGTTAAACTAATACTGTAAAGCAAAACAATAGAGTGTGTGTCAGTGTGTGTCTGCATGAGATGAGTTGTACTACAGAATTATGCAGTGTGCTTCTTCTATCAATGAGAAGGAACCATCAATAGTTGCAATAGGATTAGAAGTTGGCTGTAGCTCAGATGTAAGCCTATTAATTTGCCTTTATAAAGGTTTCATTTTATTTACATTCTTTTCCCCTAGTTTTTAGAAATCAGTTCTTTCTAGTAAGCAAATGAAAAATCTTTACTTTCCTGTTTATCAGACTAATTTTTTAAAGTTCTTGTGTTTTGATATATTTTTTGAAGAATCATGGTTAGCTGGTCAAATAATAATTGTTAGAAATATGTGCCTACACCTCCTTTTAATAATTACTTGAAATATGTTAAGCACTTTAGTTTTCTAAGTCAAAAAATAATCTTCAGAGTGGATTTAATTTACTTGGTAAATAATTCAATGTGATTTTATGTTATTAAATGTGGGAATATCATTACTCACTTCACTAGTGAGAAATTCTAGAATTTTTGTCCTTATGTTCATTGTGTAACATACAGATTTTACTTGAATATAATATTATTTACCAGAAATAATTTTATCAAATGGTTCTTTCTTATTATCTTTGTATTTCTAACTCCTTGGAGCCTCCTGAAGTTATCTTTCTCCTTTACAATTTTATGCATTTCACTTATACATAGAAAAGAAACATCTGGCTTTTTTTTTTTTAATGAGAGCTGTACGCTCATTGACTAAAGAAGCAGCAAGGAATCTGTTGTATGGTTGATTATTGCAAGAAAATGAGGTAGTAGTCTCATTAATAATCAGTAAAATTTGTATTAACTGGTGCTGTTTCATTTTCTGAGTCAGCTAATCTCCTACTTTCACCCCTACAAGAAAACAATTGTGTTTAAAAATGCCTGGTGTGGAAAAATGGTACTTTCAAATGTAGAGATTAGAAACATTTAAAACACGTATCTGTGGTTAAAGATGCCGACTCTTAATTCTCCCCTGTCTAGAGCTTTCCTTTTTTATCTTTGAAGTTCAGTCATTATTCCATGTCTATGCCATTGGTGTTTTTTTTGTATCCTACAGAAATTAATTCAGACTGTTTAGATTCAGTTTTTTTAGAATATTTATGAATGCATCTTATCAACAAGTTTACATTTTATGCAGCCTGTGGAGTTGGATTTTGGAATTTGCTTTTTTAGTAGTTCTTTTGTGGAAGAGAAATCTTTCAGGCATGAATTGATAGTCCAGATCTTTTGAGGTCTGTCTGTGCTAACCTATGACCTCTGTTCTTAGGAGGTCAACATCTGAGGGCAGGAGATTAAGGCAGTTAAAAGATTGGAATGGGAACTGGAATGGAAAAATTAGCCAGCACATTTTGGGTGGAAAACATCAAAGTCATCAAACAATTTGCTTATTTTAAACTCAGTTTAAGGGTAACAAGCTAATTGTACTCTGTTTGTTGATGCAAGCAATTTATATTATTTGAGAACATTAACACTGAAGAATTTTTTTTTTATTGGAGAAACATAATGCCTCTTCAGTATGAATGCACTATGTATTTTGTATATTAAAAGCTTTTGTGCAACATTTTGAGATAATTCAGGATCTGCTCATACAGTCTGTGTGCATTTAATTAGCTGTATTGCTTACGAACAGCAATAGTAAGTGTTGTGGAACCTGAAATTTGCTTGTAGTCTGCTGAAGACCCCTTGCTGTTGTTGGAAAATACAGGTGCTCTAAGTACAAGGGAAAAATTATTCCCATATTAAAGTTTTCTAACTCCGATGCTTAAAATCATTTGTAAGCATCTCTCCTTGTTTCAGTTTTTGAAATGCGAATTCCTTTCCAATACAAATTTGTGACCAAGAAATGTTCTTTTATAGATTATAAATTGACGTACAAGAAAAGACACCATTGTCTCTTTGTTCTTGTCTGACATAGTTCAAAATTCATTAGTGTGTGTTTTTAGAAGAGTGACAACTTCATCCTTCATCTGTGCGTTGATTTCAAAAATGTTATTATCTAGAAGAAGGCACCTTCCCACATCTGAACAATTATGCAAGTTCAAGGATTTGTGTAAGCAATCACATTTTCTTCTTGCTTGTTTAAAGTGCAAATGAAAGTGATTTCAGTATCGTAGGCAAAAGCCAGACTAGTGTTTCAGCATGCAAACCCACCTAGCAGGAAAGAAAACAAAAGTTTACAGGTACCTCTCAGCTCAGGCTCTGACTAACAGCATATGGATTATGGTACTTCTCCTACAGGTATGGCTGCTAATTAAATTAAAGTACTATAATACAATTAAACTCAAGCAGACAGCCACCTGTAAACCTCAGTGTAACCTCCACATGTTTTTATTGTTCTTTAGATAGTGAAGGATATGAGATTTAAACCCCCTTGCAAGCTTATAACTTCATAAACTCTTCCTCTAAAGGTTAAAACCTTCTTCTTGCAGCTTTTAACCCTGATTTGCACTTGAGGGGAAATTGAACAAAATTATCACCCTAATTTCTTGTTCTTTCGTGGAAGGAAAAGAAGGGAAAGCAGGAGGAGCTGTGGTGGACTGCAGCAGCCCATGGGCTGTTCCAGGGACGCAGGCGCTGCTTTGTTTCCTTCCTGCCATTTCGCTGGGTTGGCTGGAGAAGCTCTGCCAGCCACAGGGGTGGCCACGGCTGGCTGTGCCCGCGGTCCCGGGGGCACTGCGGTTACCGCGTGTGTCCTGCGCCCTCGTCTTCAATGCCACAGCTGGCGCTGCCACAGCTGGCTGTGGCCTGCATCCCTAGGAGTGCCACAGGCGCTAGGAATCAGAGAGCATTTGAAGGGGCAGAACCAACCCTGAAGGCTGTTGTATCTTGGAGATCTGTTCCCTGTTTGAATTCTTGGGATAAAATGGGGTAGCTTCTGATCAGCCATTTTGGGATTCTTGCTTGTCAGCACTCTCTGTGGTTAAATAATCGATGGTTGGAGAGCTAATTCTGTTTTACAGAATGGTTTTGGTTACCCACTTGTGAGAACTTGTGAATCCTTATGAAGGAAGAGAGGATGTGTTAATTAATAAAGAAAAAATGTTAACTACAAAGATAGTGTGCCTGACATGACTTAAGATAACTTTCTTGTTTGTCTGTCATTTCTATACCTTCCTTCTGTTCTGTATGTTTAACAGTAAACTCTTGAATACAAGCCTTCTTAGTCCATAGCATACTTTAAATCACAGTAGTTTCTAATTACAATAGTAATTGTGATTCTTGGCTCTTTGAATTACTAGCGAGAAGTGATACACACGTATTTTTTGATCTGGAAGGCCTGCTCCCCAGGATTCTTGCTGGATGTGTGTATCCTCTTGTTTCATGATGTTTTATAATTCAAGCACCCTCTCCACAAGCCTGCTTTTCTTAATATCTTTTGCCCACCCTTTAAAAGTAATCTGTAGATACCTGAGATCTGCAGATCGAAAACCACTCTAGTGGACACTCTCAAGGTGCTGGAGGTTTCTCATCCCTTAGTTATTGTGGCATTAGTTCTAAATATGTTAAGAGCTGCCTCCAAGTTTTATGTGTAATAGCTTGTGGGGCAGAGTAGATTGCTTGCTGAGTCTGTAGAAGGGTAATTCAAAACTCAAAGAAGTTATAATAAAATTTTTAAATTACTTAGAATTAATTTGACTTACTTATGATGACACCCTGCTTTGTTTTTGCTTGGTCTTTGTGAGAAGAGAATATATACCTAAAATAATATAGCTAGAGAATATGTCCTCAGTACCCTCACATGTTCTTTTCACAACAAAAAAATGCTGTAGAGATAGGCAAAACTGTTTAGAATTACTGCAAATAGTATTTTTCAGGCTTAAGTGTTTGCGAAGGTTGAAATTTCTGGCAGCGCAGCTGCACCAGATTCCTGACTGCAGACCCTGGTGCTCCTGGAATCAGTGTCTCCAAATGGACTCTGTAATTTTCCTCAGCTGAGTCACTTCCTTACCATGAACTGCCATAAAGAGATTATTACTTCTGCTTTGCTTTCTGGGGTTTAGCCTGCACTGCCCCCCTCCTTTTCAAAATAAGAACTCATCAGAAAACACCTTTTGTAGAAATGCAGTTGAGTTCAGAGGATTTCAGAAAACTGGATTATTGGTGGCCTTTTTTTTTAAGGAACTGTTGAGGTTTGTGTTCCTCATCTGTTTCTAGCTGCTAATTTGAATGAGAAGCCAGCAAAAAAAAGCATGTTGGTTTTGTTTCTAAGTAGTGGTTGAAGTTGTTTCCAACTGCCAGGAGAATATGAATGTCTATGAGATACTTCAGGTGATAGCTATCCATAAAATCTTTGGAAGAATATGGTAATTCATCTAAGCTGTTATATAAAAATTTTCTTCATGACCCACATTTCTTGCTTAATTCTTGCAGAAAATACAAATTAGTCAAATCTGAAATCTTTTGAATTTGTCAGAATAGTAAGTCTTTACACCAGTGCAATGTTAAGATGCATTTTATAGAAGATAGACTATAATTGTCAAGAGGAAAAAAAAAATTAAATCTGTTGTATACATGAGTCGTACACACATATATAGTGTATGCAGTAGATTTATGAAAGGTTGCCTCAGTTGCATTGAAGAAAGTGGATGCCAAAAGAAAGATGACTTAATAAGTTATAAGGTATTAGACAAAATGAAGCTATAATAATGTAGCTGTGTTAGCTTGCTCTCATTAGGCCAGGTAACAACAGAAGTAACGTCACATGCCCTTTTATCATCTGTGGTCTTGCCTGTGTAAGAAAGTCAGTTGAGAGTTTCCAAAAACCTGCAGAAAATTCTTGAATTACAGATTCTGATTGAGACTGTAAGTGAAAAACTATATGAAGGTGGTATTAGTACTGGAAATTATTTGTGACACTGTATGCACACTAATCACTGTAGTGAAACATCCGGCTGCAATAATGAGATGCTGTGTTGTGAACAGGATTCTACATGTTCCCTTGCTATGGTAGCAGGTGGTAAATTTGCTTAAGCTTGCATATTTTGTTACATTGTAGAGTACTGCAGTTTGTGTGTGGCATATAAATCCATTTTCATTTAGCTTGGAAATGTTTTCTTCAAGCAGATTCTCATTTAGTCAAAGAAAAGAAAAAGATTCCACAGAGACAGTTGTTTATTATTATTATTATTATTATACAAATCTGTTTCTAAAAAAAGACACTGCTTTATTAAATGATAGTTCAAATTTGTCAGTTTCATAATCCTTATTTCCTTGAAGTAGCTAGCCATGACCTCTGAAATGGTTCATTCCTATCAGTGCGTAAAGGCTAAATCAGTGCGTAAAAGCTAAATGTGCCTATTAGGAGCAGAATCAGGATGGAAGTGAAGGTGGGGGGGTGAAGAACTGGAGATGGGAAGGAAATGTGGTAAAAGGGATTACTGGATATGAGCTAGGTATTTTGTGGAACTGGGGCTGACTGAATAAAGAGAAGTGATGGGTGAGCAGTGTTCACCCCTTCATGACAGATGGAGGCAGGGCTGCTTCTGATCTGATGTTTTCTGTGGACTGATGACTTCCAGTGCTTGTCTTCATGCTTCTGCCCAAAACCAGGCTGTCTGTGTTGCTTACTTTCCTTTTACCCCCATTTCCCCTGCAGAAAAGGTGAGTAATAGCTAGAGAAGCTTCTTTAAAGTGCGTATTTCACGTGATTCAGAGGAAGGGGAGTACCAAACATGGGTCAGCTGCGAGCTGATCAAGAGAGAAAATGGCACAGGTTGTAGCTGAGTGCTTTGCAGTCGTGGTCCAAGGTGTATGGCTGCCCAGGGCTCTGCTTGGCTGGGGTACAGCTCTTTGCTGGAGCAGCCGGGGGGCTCACCCCCTTGTAGCCCCCCGGGGGCCCCAGGCACTGTGTGCGTGGGCTGTGCGCTGTCTGTGAAAGCCAGCACAAATGAAGATGTGTGGCACAGCTGTGGCTGCGCTGAAACCTGGTGAGGCAATGGTTTGGTGCTGAGAGCCAGGCTCCCTGGAGGTGTGCTGTGGCTGGAGACCCAGGGTGCTCCCTCCTGGGAGGGGACGGGCTGCCCTGGGCTCTCTGTGATGAGACCGGCACTTGTAGAATTTCCCCTCTTGATTTTCAGCCAGACAGCACTCATGACACTGCCAAACGCGGGCTGAGGCTGCCGAGATGGTCAAGCAATGTGGCCAGGAGAGTTCTCCTGAGGATGCTGTAATAGATGCAGCCCTGGAGACATGAGTGGCGGAATGTGCCAGAAAGATAATTCTGTATATTCCGCCGTCTCTTTCCACAAGGGAAAAGAGCCTCTCTGAAAGAAAGACAGAAAAATGGGGAAGGTACCTTGAGGTGGCCTTGGCCCAGCTCTAGGCCATACCCTTTCTCAGAGGCATTCAAGACTGATTCCTTCAGATTTGGGAGTTAACATAAAATTTCTTGCATCAATAAGTGTTCCTAAACATGCAGTAAATTGAGTACATCCAGGTTATTGTCAATGTAGGATCTTAACATCCTGAGATTTTTTTTCCTTTGTATGTACTTGTAAGTCGTATATATGGAATATCTAGAGTGTAAACTTTCGTCCACAGGTTCCGTACCTCATGCCTGTGTCCATTAATACATAGCTGGGTTTTGGGACTCTCCTTGTCACATGTTGATGTTCCTTGGGGACACACAGCTGGTGTTTAATTATGTCTGATCTAAGTTTGCCAAAACTCTCCCCAACAACTGCAGCAAAATTCTTCAGCCAGAACTGTTAGAGAGGCACCATTAAGTTGAAAATAATGTAAATTTCAGAAAGCAATGCTTCATTAATTTTAAATATAAAACATACGAGTTTTTTTATCTGTTGTTGATTTTTTTGCACTGCGCTGTACAAGCTGAAGTAATGGGAATCTCCAAGGTTCTGCACTGCGTTAACAGATCGAATCCCTGTTTATTATTTTTTTCCTGTAGGGGAACTGTGACTTTAAAAGAAAGGGATGCTGCCCCTGACTCTTAAGCCAGGTCTCTGCCGGGGGTGCAGTTTCAAATTACCGTGGCCGGCCAGCTGCCGTGGCCCCCCTGCACCCACAGCCAGCCTTGTGGTCCTCTCCCCACAGGGTCGCCGGTGCCGATCTAATTCCTCAGAGAGCCAGTTCAGGGAGCGTAACTGAGAAAAAACTAATCCTGCAAAAATAAAAGGTACCGAGGAGCAAGTGGATAGAGAGGTGGCAGAGTGGGGGACGCCTCTCAGTAGCAGCTCCGCGTTCCGTGGGTTTTTCTGGAGGGAGAAACCCTACGGGCAGCTCAGCATGAAACATGTTGTGCTCTCTGCTCAACGTGGCGGAGACATTCCCTGCTGGCGGCAGCTTTTTGGCCTCTGTAGTAGGAGCGATAGGAAGTCTGCCCTCACTGGTGGCAGGTGGTGATTTAAGAGCCAGCAGGGTTCATGGGAGGAAAGTGTCAGGAACACAAAACCCAGCAGGGAGTTGGGTTTGGCCTCCAAAAGGCCAGAGGTATAATTAGGCATCAGCAAGACCTCGCAGAGGGTTTGGGGAGTGTCCCAGGCGAGGTCTTTTCTATTTGAGCTTCCTCTGTCAGACTGCCAGTAGATCCCGCTGCACACAGTTCCCCACAAGAGCGATGGTCTGTGCTTTTTAGCAGGGCTGCAGCTTGTGGTTTTCCTGGCCAGGGAATGAAAACAGAATGCAAAAAGCAATCCTACCTATTTTTGATGCTTTAGTGCCACCACACCATTAACTTGTCTCTGAAACTGTACAGTACCAGGAAGCTGGCAGCTGACTGGGAAGGTAAGCGGCATTCCTCAGCTCTGTGCCTGACATCCCTGTGGGGCTGGAGAGCGGCCTTTAAAAGCTGCGGTGCTCAGGCTTAATTCGCTGTCAACTTCCAGTCTGGAGTTTTAGTATGCATGCAGTGGTCATTTCTCAGTTCCCTTCCTGCCTTTCAGCAGCTGCTCCTCAAAACTTGCAAAATGCAAGCAGTAGGCTTGCAGGAGTCAATGTGGTGTCATCATGGCTCTTCCTCCCCTGCCAGCTTCCCCTAAACAATCTGTTTAAATTTTTTTTCTGCTTCTGTTGTGTTAGTTTGAAGTGCTGTGAACGATGTGAAGACAATTGGAGATAGGTACTAAAACTAGCATTTCCTGTTGTAGTGTTCTGCTATTTCACATCAATCATCTGATGTGTGTTACAGTTTCAGAGTTTCACTTGGGAACTTAAATGTGCTAAAATTATAGCCTGCCTTCTTCACAACAAGGAAAAAAAACCACATAAATTTCACATACAGTAACAGAAACCATATTCTTTCCATCTTATTTTACCACGTGCACCAATTATAGAGTGTTTGTATGTCATACAGAAGAAGTTAGTATTTCAAGTTTCTTAATGACAGTTCTTCAAAGGAAATTTTTTCACCAAATGAGTATGATTATATAGAATCAGCACTTAAAGTTAGTAGTACTGTAATGCTGAAAGGCAGACCTAAGTGTCAGTAACTTTGTGAAACTCTGTCTATGATTCACTCAATGTTGTGTTTTCCAGTCTTCCAAAAAAAGAGAAATATATATTCCCTGGTATTTCCAGGTATGTGTATTTTCCTAGTCTTTGCTAGGAATCAGTGAGTTTTCAAAGCATTCTTAAATGCTGCTCAAGCACAAAAGTAAGTTATAAAATGCTATTTTGTGATGTTGAGATAGTAAACTAGCATTATTGCTAATCTTTCAATCGCCCTCAGTTACTAAGTTGAACAGGTGTCTAAAAAAACCCCAAACAAACAACCAGTTCATTTTAAAAAAAAAAATTTATGGTACAGCTCTACAGTGATATTACTGTTATTCAGAGTTCATTTTGTACAAAGAGTGTGGTGCTGGCAACTAAAGTCCTGATTTATTGATGACTTCCCTTTCTATAAGACAGCTGATGGTTTTCTTCGTGTTGTCATCATCAACAGAGGAAAGTTACCAGCTGAACTAATTAATTCTACAAGACTTCATAGGAAAAGTACTTTTGCAGCCATTTTTTCTAACTGATATGCATGTGGTTTAAGCTCTGGTGGCAGGAGGCAGGGTAAGGTATAGAAATGCAGACAGCTGCCTCTGAAAGAAACAAAGCTTCAAGGAAGCTTAACATGCTGAAATCAAGGGGGGCACATAATCTCCATCCTAAGGTGCTAAAGTACTGAGCATCACATCAGTCCAGTGTTATTAGCAGCTTTTGCCTTGAGATGTGGACTTAGGACTAAAGAATGTTCATGAAAAAAGGACATAAGAGCTGCAGGTAATGGCAATCAATCCTGTCCAATCTCAAAATATTTATAACAGCTTTGCATCCTGCTAATAGAGAAGACATGGGAAAACTAGAAAACGTGGATGAAATGCAATATTAGTTTATCAGTTCCAAACTGTGCCTTATTTTTATTATTTAGTTTATCTAGTATTTGTATTCTGCTAACTAGATAATTTTCTTAGACAGTGGAAATGTACTAAAGGTAGTCTGGCCTTCAAAAACGATCTGTTACAATGTGCAAAGGAAAATTATTAGTTAAAAGAAAGTCCAATACATGAACTCTGAAATAGGTGAAAAATAGTTTACTGGGCTTTACTTGGTTTTGAACCTCCATGCTCCCCTGTAACTTATTATTTAGAATTAGAAATAATTTTAACAACATGATGAATATAAAAGTTCTGTGCCTTGTGCAGCATCTCCCACTGATGCCAGCACCACCATCTATATAAGATGGCTGTAGATAGCCTTTAAGGATAACCATATTAAAGAAATATTCAAGTTAAAAATAACTTTCCTAAGTTGCACCCTACTATATATGTAAAAGATAAAGGGGTAAGGGGCAGAATTTAAACTGGACATTTGTGGGGGAAAGCAGAAGTTATCATGTCCCGCCTTTCCTGCTAGTGTGTCTCCTGTGGTTGCCCTTGGTCACTGGGGAACATTGGGGTAGATTGGTCTTCCCCTTCACCTGCTAGCCATGGTTGCCCCAAAGTTTTTGTGTCAAATTGCAGGAACCCTAGGAAAGAGTTTGGCTGGAATTTTACTGGTTTGGGAGAGCATGTAGGATGGTGGAAGTGGCCCTTTTGACAGCACCTAGAGCAGTTTGGGGAAGGAAGATAAACGATCAGGTCCTTGATTCTTTACTCCAGTTCATGCCTAGAGCGAGCTAAGCACTGCTGAGCTTCAGGTGCCTCCTGACTCCCTTTCCTAAAGGCACACAGACTAACAGGGAATGGCAGGGGTATAATATATTTCAGTGAGTAGCATGTCTCCTATACCAGATGAGGCACTGACCTGGGAATCAGGTAGCAGGATTTCCTTCCCTTCCTTACTCTGCCAGTGCAGCGCAAAAGCAAGCCACTTTGAACAGATCAGGGAATTTGCGCTAAAGTATTGATCATGGTTTCTCAGCTCTTTTAATAGCCTGATCAGCCTTAGTGTTGCCAAAGCCTTTGTGTAGTTTCTGTAAGAACAGATAATTGTTTGCAGCATCCCTCTAGTGCCATTCACAGGTTGTGGTAACTGCACTATCAAAGTCCTCCGCAAAGAAGCAGACACATTGTCTGGTGCTCAGTGGTGCAGTTCAGTAATTTCTGGCTGCTGCCTCCTTTTCCTGAGGTGCAGTTTGCTTTCCTGATGGCAGGCCCATTGGGGAGGAAAGGCTGGAGAGATGGCTTTGTGCTTTTCTCATCCTGTGCAGAACAGCATGCACCACAGCTGGAGCAGACCAGGAGAACAGTACTTCTCTCTCCCAAAATTATGTTATCTTGCACAGCAACTGGAAACCTGCTAGGCAGCCAGCTGTAGTCTTGTGGGTTTTCTATTACCTCTGTTAAGTCATGTGTTGCAGCTTTTCATCAGCAAATGTTTGACAATTCTGCATCATTGCACAGGCACTGCGAGGTATCATCTTCTACATCACAAATGCTGTGCAAACGGGTCTTGGCATGTAACAATTTGCAAGCATCCCCTTATTTCTCAGGCTGAGTCATCTGCTGTGGGCTGTCTTTGCTCAAATTCCTCTTACTTCCTTTTTCATCTTAAAGGCACAAAAGACGTCAAGACAGGGAAATTTGACCAAATTTTCAGAAGGCAATGGTCATTAACAAAAATGATGCAGTCACAGGTTACCTGGGTTTGGTAGGAAAGAAATTACAACCTGACTATTGATGAAGTCAGCGATGATTACTTGTGTGATTAAGAACTGATGGGGCAGGGTCTGAGGCTGCAAGGGAGGGAGAATCTGAGACTTTTGATGAATATTTGGGGTAATGACCCTGAGGTAATGTATGATGTGCTATATAGGTCAGAGTTAGGGTTTGGTTTCCCTCAAGAACCGACAGATCAGGATTTTAAGAAGGGCTGAGGAAGAATAGGGGAGTAGAATGGACCTGCTGCTGCTGCTAACAACCATTAAAAAAATACAAAGCCAGCTGCTCTCAGAGCAGAGCTTGATCCTTTCAGTGCCTTTAACAGCACAGTATATATTCAGAGGAGGGGAATTCATGAGGCCCTATGGACCTACACCATGGCATTACACAAAAATGCAAACCCGAACAATGGGTGGCCTCAGCGGTTCCATCTGGCTCGCCATTAACAAGGTTAAAGTAAAGTGGGTTTCCTTGGCTGTGTCACACACAATTTACACTTCAGATGCTTTAACTTTGGAGCCAGACCGAAGGGAGCACCACTCTAAACGCACGCGGCAAGAGTCGCCTAAGATGTGTGGTAAGCACATTTGGTATTGATGCTCTTTCAAAGATACAGAGTAGTAGCATTTAGATAATTTTTAAATACTATTTCCAAGTGCAGATTTTTTTCCTAAATAATTTTAAAAGAAATCCTGTCAACAAACTAGAATAGCAGTCAAATATTGTTTACTCCAAATAATTTATAGACACAGTAATACTAGAGGCTGGATTCAGTAACAGCAGAAATTATTAGAGGCCCTAGAAATGTTGCCACCAGCATTTCTGGTATGGTAACCTCAAAACTTCAATGCACTTTGAAGCTAAAAGGGATATTGGTACACATAAGTGTATTCTGTTGTAAAGCATTCTGCTTTCAGAGCCACCAGAGTACTTAGGTAATAGCACAGTTAACCATGGCAGATAATAACCTTTAAAAACTTCTGCTCTAGAGAGGCAATGATATGTCAACAGGTATGTTGGCCTGTTAACTTTTATTCCATTGAGTGTAATAAGGCATGGGAATTATTCCAGCATTTTGCAGAAATCAGATTCTTTGTCTCAGCTTTGACGTATTTAAGGGAACCCGAGCGTCCTCGATGGTGTTCTGTTCTTGAATAAAAATCTATTGTTATTGAATGAGTATCAAAGTTGATAATTTAATTTCAAAGCTGTTTTATCTGTAAGACAAGCATTTGAGCAGTTAAATCTGTGGTAAAGAGCTAAGGTAGTTTACAGAGCAAGGATAGATCTATTGTTGCTGCAGAGGTGTTCAAGGCATTCCACAGAATGGAGCGAGTGTTGCCCCGGATGACAAATGAACACACTTCAAGAAACCTGTCCATCTTGGCTGCCTTTGACCGTGAATTGTGAGTTGAGTAGTGGAACAGAACTTAATACTGCTCCTGAAGTTAAACAATTAAACTTGTGTACCATAAAACCAGCGGACACAGTTGATTCGCAGTTATCCTGGCTGTGTCAGTAGTCTCACGTAGGAAGGCCTTTAGCTCATGCCATACTGAGCTTCCTCCTTGGCGAGCTGTGCAGTACTGCTGTGATGGGACACACTTCCTCTTGAGCATGCCACCAAAAGGTTGGCACCAGCCTCAGCAGGGTTGACAGTTGTTTTGTGCCTTCCAGGCTTTTCCAGCAGGTGAGACAGTGCAATTAATGATGGCCTCCCATGTCTTTAATAAGGGCTTTGGTGTGGATGGCCCTCTTCTTGTTTAACCCTCTTCTTACGCTGTTGTTCAGCTTTCTGACCCATCCTTATGGCCCCTCTGTGCTGCCTTTTCATCTCTTTTGCAAAGACAAGAATATCCTTGAACATGACACTTGAGTTTCTGACTGTATGCAGCAGTCCTCTAATCATAGCCATGATTATTGTAAAATGCAGTAATTTTACAAATTTACAATACTGTAAATTTGACAGGCATGTCAAAGTTGCCGGGCTCCTCTCAAAGGTTTCCTGCCCACTGCATTTGAGGTAACTGCAGGCAAAATAAATTGAGCTGAGAAGTCATCTCATCTAATTGATGACAAACCACTGACATTCCCTTCTCCTCTCCCTTTTTAGCTGCTGGTCTGTCCATGAGCAGCAGCTTTTGATTCAAGCCCTACCTTAACAATAGCCTCAAAAAGAAAATAAAGAACTATTGTTGCTGAGCCGTGACAGGTGCAGTGCTTCCACACGAAGCATTGCAGTGGTAGGAAAATGACGAAAGAATAACACAGCAAGGCAGAACCTGTGAAGGGGTGGAAGGAAAATAGTCCAGCTGTAAGTATGAACATATGTCCAGCTGCAACTTGCATGAACATCAAGTGGGAAATGCCCCAGCTATGCTCTGCATTAGTGGAGGGACAGTTCTATAAAAAAGCGTTAGTTAGCCTGAAATAGGGCTGGTTGATTTATGGGGAATATGTAAAAGAATAGTGTTAAAACCTATTTCCTTGGAGGAGGGATATTGTGCATTTCTGTGCACTATATTTAGAGTGTATTTAATTCAAAGCACACAGCTCAGCTACTTTTTGTCAGTTAAGTTCTTTCCCAGCTCATTGTCTCTAACTGAAAGGAAATTCAGCCACAGACACACAAAACTAAGTTGAACATCTGCATCTTCTGCCTGGACTTGGAGTGTGTGATTCTTTCATCCATTCTTCACATACACACACCTACTGGTGGGGATCAGATGAAATATTATGATCTTGACAAATTCATGAGTCCAGATAGAAATCCAGTATAGATTTGTGTGAAAGCCATGTGTGTGCTGTGGACCAGGGGTAAATCCCAGACAGTGTGCCAATTCCACATTATAGTTTCTCTGCAAGAGCGTTTGAGGACAATGGGAATTTCATTGCTTAATCTACTCCCTCCCACCTCCTGACAGTGTTTATCACACCCACAGTTGTGCCAATGCAACGATTTATGATTTTGTCTCAAAACTGGAGGTGTGATATGAAGCAAGCTAAACAAATGCTACAAATTGAAAAAAAAAGTAAGTGAATTAACTGAAAATTTTTCCTTTGAGAATTGGCTAACATTTTAGTGACTCCATGGATTATTGCAGGGATCATCCTTAGGAGTTTTTGAAAGCAGATCATATGCCTTTGGAAACATTCTTCTTGGAAAGGGGGCTGTTTAGTCAGTAATTTATTTTTACATTACCCAAGGAAAAGCTGTGAATGCAATGCAAAATAGTTGAGCTGGAGTCCTGGTCACTTGCTTACGGTTCTGGGTGGTTTGCAGCACTGGAGCAGGATCCCTGACAGTTCCTGCATTCTGCCTGGCACGGCACACTGTTGCTGGCTTGTTTCGCAGTACGCAGTATGAAAACAGAAGGGCACCCTGGGAACTGCTCCTGATGCTGCCAAGACAGCCAGCAGCGGTGGCACTCGCTCTGCAAAGCTTTGCAGGGAACTGCAGTGAAATCTAAGCACCGTAGTTTATTGAGTACATTCTAGTTCAGATCTTTTCATCATTTGGAAAGTGTGTGCTTTCTTCATCTGATCCTCAAACTTGTGCTGCCTTCCAACAGGGAATGTAAAGGACTTGTGCAGGGGGTTTCAGCATTTATGTGAAGTCCAGTTAAGCTCATGATAGCTCCCATTTTCTGTGTAATGTTGCTGATGTAATCGAAATTACTTTTCACAACTTGTCTATGACTTTTCATGGTAATAGTTGGACAGTGGTGAAATAGCTGTAACAAAGAGAACGGTTTCAAAATCAGGTATTTTATGCATTGTTCAGGATGTGCTTGATTCCTGCGCTAATTCAGTGAATGGCAGTTAATTTGTGGCCTGATCCACCATATGGTTGTATTTTGTTGTACCATCACTTCCCTTGGTTTACCAGATGTATTCCTGAGGGGCACAGACTCAGATCTTCTAAGCTATGAGGACCTTGCTTACCTCTGAAGTTGGTGGGACTTAGGCGTTTAAATACCTGTAAACGTTTGATTATACCTAACTGTGTCGCACAAGCTGCCTGTGACTGAGAAAGAAGGTTCTATCACCAGCTTCTGAGCCTGGGAAGGATGAGACTTTTCAGGAGGGAGGTTTGTGGGCTGTGCTTGAAATCCAGAGTCCTGAGTGGCGGACACAGTCTCCCTTCACTCTGTGGTTATGTGGAATTGTGTATTTCCAGGAATTTTGGATATTTTGAATAGAAGGTTTATAAGGAGGAGAGCCAAAGGGGTCTTGAGCAAAGCTTTCTGTCTTTTTAGGTTTTCAAGAGTTAAGTTGGTTTAGTAAACGATTGATTTGTTCCTGGAAGTATCCAGGAATATTGTAGGAAGTGACAGACTTCTAAAGGTCTGGTCCCTTGTCTTCTATGGCTAAAACTGTTCAGATGTGACTATTTCCAACTGTACAGAAGGCATTTGGTTCCTAGATTCGATGTTTAGGTGCTGCCAAGAGCCTCAAGTGCCAGATTTAACTTGCTGTCTGTGTCTTGGTGTCAGCTGGGTTTTTTTCTGGACAGCAGCAACTCTGTGCTCTAGTTTTTACAGCTGAGCCCCTCAGGAATTAGCAGATTGGCTTCTGAGTTCTCCTCTTCACTTGTATGCCGGAAGCCAGTGAGCACACTTCTAACCTAGTCAAAAGGTCCCTGAGTTCACCACACACCTCCCTCCATGTGAAAGACAAGTTTGGATGCAAATCTTCCCTCCGTTAGGAGGTTGCTGTAATCTTCAGATGGATGTTCAGCCTTTTGAAAGAGGATTAGTAGATAGTAGGTAAGACACCCGGGTTTCTCATCTTCGCTCTCTGGGAAACCAGGGTCAGTATCCAGTTGCAAGAGGGTTACACCCAATGATGGAGGCAGCACAAGATATGGGGGAGACTGTACCTGACCAGGACAGGCAGTGATGGGGGCTCTGGGATTCCATCAGGTGGAGAGGGTGAAGAGTTCAGCTACAAAACAGCTCCTAAGATTGGTGGTTTGGTTTTTACAGTGGTGCAGTAATACAGATATCCAGCATAGTGTTACTGCACGCTCTAAGGATTGTGACACCCATGTGCCACCCCTCAGGAGCAGCTGTGAGAAAGCGTTCCTGCCAGTGGAGGAACCGACTGGATGGGAGGGACCCTGCTCCAGCCTGATGCTGAGAAGCTGTGCTCCCTCACACTGCCTGCCAGTGAACTCCCTCCTCCCTCTAGCACTGAGCATTTATCCAGAATGAAAAAAAATAATAGATTCAGTTCTCTGTCTAGCTGTGAGTTCAAATCCACTGCCCCAGCTGGTTCAGCTGTGGTATTTTACGGTCTTGTGGCAGAAGGATACTCTCAATTTTTCTTGTGGAAGATCTGTTACTAGAATAATTAACTGCTCAATGAATAGTAAGAATTGTCTCCATAACCTTGTAGCAGTATGGTAAATAATCATTAAAGCAGGAAGAAACTTGAGTTTCAGTCAGGGCTAATGAAGTCCTATGATTTGACGTGTTATATGTTCCATTCCTAGCCCCTGCAGTATGTCTCAGTCACCTTTCTGTGTCTTCTAACGTGCCCCAGAGCCTGGGATCTGAGGAGAGCAGACAGGCTACCAGCATAACTGAGTAATCCTTTATTTTACTGTAAGTCAGGATTTTCCTTCCAGATTGGAAAAACTTGTAACCATTCCCTTTGTAACCATTCCCCAGTTCAGTACCTTGCTGGCCTGTGTACGCTTCACTAAGTGACTGAGAGACACGTATGCCTTCTTCCACTCCAACCTGTGGTCTGATTTATCACTAGCAACTTGTGGGCTTGCATTAAAATACGTTGCCCTTTCTGCCTCCATGCACATCCACTCTTAATGTGCAGTGTTCCTGCCTTGCACAGTGAGTGCTACTGGATAACTGGAGGGCTGTTTGATTCAGAGTATAGATGAATTGTTAAGACACAGACATGATGCTGGCATTAATCATTCCTCTGGTTTGTGACTGCTTTCAAAATTGTAAATTCAGGGCTTCCATAATTGGAGTTGTGGCTTGGGTATGAATTTCTGATCAAAACTACAGAAGATTGGTTGTGCTGTGTTCTGGGAGCATATCCACTGTGTTTTCCTGTGGCTGGTTTACTCGATGTCCAGCTTGTAGTCTGTTCTTCCCCTGCCATGATCACAACTGGGGTGCTCTTATCTGAATTGTTCTTTGCTTTCAAACATTTTATTTAAGTGTAGGCTTCCTGTTTTATCAAATCTCCTAATTCAGAGTTCATCAGTTTTGCTGGAAAAATTGATCCTTGGCCTATAAACATCCTTAATTTTGAAATCATTCATTCTTTCTTGTGCTGAAAGGCTGAGGAGAAATGGGCAGAAGATAGATCACTCCTCTACCCTCACCATAACTCCTTGGTTTTCTTTTTTAAACTTTGTGATTTATGCTGTGTTCTGCTTTCAAATGTCACATCAACCAGCAAACACAGATTTACAGGTGGAATGAAGGAGCTTCAGCCTACATTGCTCTGTGGCCTCACAGCTTGTATCAACCTGACCTCTGCAACCAGCCTTGGCTACTGCAGTGTGACTTTTCGGAATTCATTCACAGTGGGAAATTCTTTTCTCTGTTACACTATTAAAGATAACAGAAAATAAGCTCAGTGAAGTCATCAAAATTGCTCTGGATCTACACCTTTGTGACTGAAATGAGAACTGAGACCATTAACATGCTCTGTTTCTGGGAACTAGCAATATTTGAGAAAAGTTTTATTGACTTCATTGTTATAATTTTACTGGAGTGATATCACTTAATCTACATAATCCTAACCAAGAGAGATAAAGCGATCTAGTTTAACACATATAGGGAAACTATTTATGTTCCATTATTTTTAACTGTACACAGAATTAACAAAATTCAGAGAAATAAGTATTAAACATGTGCATGAGATTTGCCATCCTGAGGCCAAACAAGGAAAAAGGAAACACCAAATTCTGAACTAACAATGATTTTTATATGCATAAATGTGCTTTTTATTCTTATGGACACAATTATAGTGAGAATTAACAATGAGGATAAATCCGGTAGTGATAGAGGGCAGAATAGTAGAAAATAGCATTATTTCTCCGTTAATTCTCAGGGATCAGGCAGTGTGGGACAACAAGAATACCTGCCTCAGGTGGGAATTAAGAGCTTTAACATATAAGGCTTAGTCCTGTTGCAGCCGAAATCCTCTTTTCACGCTTTTCTGTTGCTTCCGCATTTTAATGTGAAAAGTTCCAAAATAATTTTTTTTTAAGATACTGAAAGCCTCTTAAAAATATGTTACAGAAAATGCTCAGGCCAGCCATTTAGTAATAATGTCAATATATGAAGCTAGTCCATTTTAGACATCTTAAGATGCAAATTCAGAAAAGTGAATAAGGTGACTGCTTCCTTTCTCAGTCAGTGCAATCAGAGTGATGCAGATTTTCCTTACCATTTTCCTTACCATTAAGGCTGTAGACCATCTGAATTATTTAATTGTTCTTGTGGGTATTGAATGTGTGAACTTACAGGTGCTATTTCAAGCAAAACCAACCACCATGTTTGATGCCGTTTTGTTCCACATTTGGGATAGGAAGCCCTCCATGTGATTCACGTGGCATGACTTTATCAGTGCCATGAGCTCTGGAAAGAACCCCTGCAGAGATAGCTGGCATGGTCTCCGCATAGAGAGTGTGTCAGACAGTAACCATCCCTTTGTTTCTGAAGAGTGAAATGAAAATGTGAACTGGTGGTTAAATCCTACAATCCTTAACACTGGTGAAGCCTATATTCATGCAAGTCATCTAATTCGGTGTATGTAACAGGAGAATCCATTTCAAGGCTGGGATCTAAGCCAGTCTGTACTCCTGTCACTAGATATTTCTGAAACTTTGTGTATGATACTGATTTATGTGAGATACCTAAAAAGTTAAAGTCATACCACTCTAAACTGGTATTTGGGGAGGAAGAATAGGTTATGAACTTCCAGAGCAACCTTCTTCCTCCTTTCTCTACCGCTGCTTGCTTCAGTGCTCCAGCCTACTGCCAGGATGCCATTTGCTGTTTCCTGCTGTTGTGAGTTGGAGTCACTTGTATTTGGTGTATTTGTTGTATTTGCTGCTAATGTTAGTGATGAAATAAGGAACAAAATGGAAAAGACAATTTTTAACAACTGTTTCCCAGTTACCTACTGCCTTTTTATCTCATCTGTGGATTAACTGATCAGTGGATGTGGAAACCCTGGAACCAGCTCTGCTGAGAGGCAGATAAGGTCAGGCATGCCTCTTAGCTCATGAACAGCACCTCACTGACCCAGAAAAGAGTTGAGCCGGTTTTATGCAGCATGCATCCTTATCCACATGGCCAGGAGGCTCAAGCCACCTCTGTGAAAGGCTTCTAGTGTTACCGAGCTAGGCTTCTGTAAACAGGGGCGCGGAGCAGGGCTTTCAGGCACAGGCAGCCGAGGTCTGCTTTGCTCTGGCCGCCCCCACGCCCGCCCAGCGCCGCACCCAAGCTGGCTCTGGCAGAGGGCTGCAGATGCGGCTACACGCGGCACTAATGCCCAGAGCAGAGCCCAGGCAGCCTTTCCACCAACACGAACTGTGGAAAATACTTAATTCCAAAAACATTGCTGCGTACAGAGCTGTTTTCATTGAAAATCTGGTTTATTACTCCCACAGAAATTAAAGTTTACAAGGGAAATTTGTGGTTGAGAGTATTTGTGTGTGTGGTTTCATAGTGCAAAAAGATTAATAGTAGTAGACTTACTTGAAATCATGGTATAACATTTCATGTTTGAAATGGGTGATATATGACTGTTTAAAACATAACTTCCTTAAACCATTGCTGATTTTGTGTCTACTTTATCTGGATAGGTTAAAGCCATTAAAATATACACATTCTTTCCATGCTGTATTGGTACTATAGGAGCAAAACCATCTTTCATGTTATTTAGAAAAAAGACTTTGCTTTGTAAATTGTTATTTCAGGACTTTTTGGCTCTTAATATAAAGAAAACCCTTTTGTTGTAATAAATGAAAATGTATCCAAATAATTCCTCCATGAGGATGCATTTCCTAAGGATTTCTGTGTGATTATGTGAAAAATAATTTTCCTTCATGCCTGTAAAGGGAGCTATGTGGATAGTAGAGATAAGGTTTCATGGAAAGGAAGAATGGAAACGACATCCTTGAGGTTATTTTTTAAGATCTGCTGTCTCTGTAGTGCCTTCCATTTTTGTGGAGAAAAAGCTGCATTTTGTGCATTTTGAACCACCTTTCTGTTTGCGTTGTTGTTCTTGGCTGTGAAAAAACAAAACAAAACAAACCTCATCATCTTCCAGTAAAATCGTATTAGCAGATTTTAAACAATTTTATTTCCTCATGAACTTAAGCTAAATTGTATCCTGACAGGCCTGATTTATCAGGCAAATGCCCCACGTTGTTTGTCAGCTTCTTTGTTGGGGGGAAGGGGGAGGGGAAACCCGAGCAACAAAAGACCGTAACCTATTGATATTACTTCTGTGATACACTGGGGAAAATAGATTGATTTAGAACTAACCACAGAAAACTAGTCGATCTGATGAGTTTACAACAGAGCATTTTTATTTATTTATTTGTAACAAGAGTAAACATCATCAATATTCCACCCTGTGTTATTGGAAGCCTTGCAGACAGTGTGGGTTTGTGTCAGCGTGCTGGGGCTATCTGTAAAATGAAAGAAGGCAAGCTTAAAAAAATGGAGGGACCTTGTTTTTCTCACAAAATTGAAAGTCTTGGGCCTCTGGTACATTATCATGAGTTGTAAGATTCACAGGACAAATAGATGGGTGAGCATTTTAATTGTATTTCATCTTTTTTTTCTTTAGGAGGTTATCTTTTTTTTTAAATTATATTTCTGTTATATATCTCAAAAAGCTAGTAAAGCACAGGAAATTTTCTAACTGAATTTCACTGAAGAATGCCAGCCTGCAATTAACTTTCCCAGCATGTCGCCTCTGCACAGTGTTTTGCATGAACGAGGAGTTCAGGGTAGCAAATACTCACAGGACTAACACAAACCTAAATGTGGCACCAGTGTGCCATTTTCTGCATTGATAATATGCTGTTTTACAACATTCTTGATTAAAAATACTTACAGTTTTAAAATTAAACTGATTTTTTTTTCCCATGGATTGGGAAATGAGGGTGCTAGTGAGGTTTTCTGCATCATTGTAAGCCCGCTTGATGGACAAACCATAAATGCTCTGATGAAGATGGTAAATATTCCTTTCTCTAGTTTATTTAACAACATAATTCCACTTGACTTTTAATTATTTTTTCAGTAGTATTTCAGTATTCACTATTTTGAATTCTAATACCTTTTTAGAGCGTTTTCCAAGTTACCTGTATTCTCTCCTTCATTCAGCTACAGCTTAAGAATTAAAGGTTGATAACCAGAATGGTGTAAACCCCAGCAATGTGCGTGTGAGCAGAAACATCCCATGCGTTTCTCTGTCAGAGGGCACGAGCAGAGTGCACATTCCACTCATCTTCTGTGTGTCTTGTTAGCTTACCAGAATGCTTTGGGTTGAAAGGAGCCTTAAAGACCATCTAGTTCCAACCTCCCCTGCCATGGGCAGCGACACCTTCCACTAGACCAGGTTGCTCAGAGCCCCATCCAACTTGGTCTTTCAAGCTGTAACAAAGACAACTTGAAATTAGCAGATCCTCGATAGTCCAGAAGATCCTTCAAGCCCTGCTGAGGTGTCGGAGTGTGGGCTTCCAAGCAGGGGATCAGAGATGCAGCAAGGCAGGAGTCCAGAGTGAGGAATGAATTATTCATTAAATTTACAATACCATTTATATATTCTAGTTCCATAAAGCAATTGAACAGTGTTCACACTTCTCTTAGGGTGATTGGTCAAAGTCTCAGACACCCACTTAGAAATGTTTTTTCCTAATATAATGTACACAAGGTCAGAAGATACCAGATATGAATGCTATTTACAAAAACCCCATCTATTGTTTACATAGCTTACACAGCAAAGGAAAAGTTCTCACAGAATGAATGCAAGAAGAGAAAGTTTCCCTACTAACAGCATTTCAGCATCCACATCGCAGGTCTTTCTCACTCCTCCCAGGTGGTGCCTGAGCAAGCACACTCCACCCTGAGCTTTTCTAAGTGTCACATCCAGGTAGTGAGAAGCATCCCTTTGCAGTGTTTCATGGCCTTATTTTCAAGACAAGTCACGGAAGACTTAAACAGTGAAAATCTTAGTTACGTCTAAGACTCATTTTTCTGTTAGATCATGGATGGTTTAACCTCCCTTTACAGCCATTTACAAAATAGAGTAGTTGAAGTGATCTGATGCATGTTCCATCTGCCTTTCTTTAGATATGTTGTGAAAGTAATGACTGAAAAGTACAGCACATTTAGGTACAATTTTAAACATTTCCTTTATGCTTTAACTGCACAGTTGCATTCAGTGTGTTGTAAGAGCATCTCACGTGCACATGCTGCTAGAATTCCATGCCGTTTTTCAAGGCATTAACGTTGCAAGATATTGTTAGCCAGGAATAATTTTTTTTTGTTGTCTGATAGCATTCAGAAAGGAAGAACAGAAGAGGAATTGGTGTGGGGTATATCCTGGTGAATTATTTTAGTCTTCCTCTGACCGTACCCCCTTTCCTCCCTTTCCTATCCCTGTTAGATGTTAACCCCTTATTCCCTGCTACCCCTCCCCCAAATCAGTCACTACGGTAATTTTACAGCTTTTTCTCTCAGCAGATAACAGTCTGGGGTTACACATATTATTCTCTACTTGTCATATGTATTGGATTATCATCTAAATTATATTATAAAACAGGTCAAAGAAGCAAGCAGTTGTGTTTACCCTGCCACTGCTGCTTAACCCATCTGAGTTATTACTGTGGAAAACATATTTGCAAGGCAAGAGTATTGTTGGTTTTAAAAGTTTAGAGCTGGAGTGTGCTTCCTAAGTAGGAGTATCTGATTGCTGGAACAAGGCAAAAAAGCTAAAGACTAGATGGTAATATTTGGTTGTGAAACTGAGTACTTCTAATCAATTTCAGTCGTCAGCCTCTTGCAATTAATACAGCATAGTTTAGGTTGAAATCTGTACACTTCTGCTTCTTCATGTTTCCTTTAATATGTATAGTTCTGTGCAACCAGAAATCTATAGTGAAAGAGAATTTAGGAGGTTTTTTTAACCTTGCTATACGCTCTCTTCTTTCTTCATTAGTAGATATTAAATGTTACAGGGTTTTTTGAGAGTATTGAAATATAATGCTAGACAAGTTCCTCAAGGTGTTCCTCTATTAAGATGTTCATCTTTTGTATATTAAAAAAATCACCCTGATTCACCTTCCTGTCAGTGCTGTAGAGAAGAAAGGATTTCCCGTTAGGATAATTGCCATCCCTTTACATTTTTAAGCCTGAAGCTACCTAGCAAATCATGGAAGCCTACTGTGAGAAAGACAATCCTATTTTAACAAATCCTTCTTACTTTTGTTCTTTGTAAGTGCTGACTCTTATAATTGCACATTTAAGTGCTTTTTGTGTTTTATTCATCTCATGATAGAATTTACGTATAAACTTGTATTTAAGCTAACATACATTCTTTCCGTGGTGCTTCTGAAGTGAAGAGATACTTGCTATGGTTGCACTAATGTGGAGTTTCTGAGAGCAGGGTCGAATGAGAATTGGTCAGTTTTCGTGGCAGGAGTCGGCCTGTGTATTGTTCTGTATGTGTATGTGCAGAGAGATGTGACTGTGCGAGCTGCCACGTGCACAGCGCGCTGCCAGCCTCCACGATGTTGGAACATAAGTACGCACAGCAGAGAGGAGCAAAGGGCTGAGGCGCTCAGGACGAAAGGGTTAATGCCATACCTTAATGCCTAGGGACATGCCTTCGTCATTTGTGAGCTCTGAGGTGGCTGGCCACTTCCATTTTGGTGTAAATCCCTTGGCAAGGGAAGGCATTTCAGAGCCGAGGTGTGATCTGATCTTCTTCTCTGAGTGATTGACAAGGAATGGATAAAGAGTTAAAAGAACTGAATAAATACCACCCTCCTATGTAAGTCCAGGCACACCCCAGCTGGCACATAGCTGTTCTAATGTGACACTTTATGCAGATGCTCGAGTTGATTGGTAACAAAAAACATCCCCAAAAAGCCAAATTCGAGTTTAATCACAACTGCTTCTGATAAGAGTTTTTCTTTTACAGTGACATTTCAGCGGCAATTTAAATAAATGCAAGGAATGACAATATTTTGCAAATACGATGTATTGATAAGTATATATGCAAAAGGTGACAGAGGCTGCTTGAGTGGAAGCAGGGGCCCTGACAGCAGGTTCTTTGCTGATTGGTGAGGTGAATTGGTCCACTGAATTGGATAACACAGAGCATACCATCGTGACTGATTAAATTGATTTGTCCATGGCCACTGCCTACCCTGCTACTGAGGCCCTTTACCCTATTTTCAGACTTCTTTTTTTTTAACCGTTTTAAACAGATGTGATATTAAGGGAGAAAAGAAATGTGCTGATGCATTCACAGCCATAGAATTCCATATTCTGAATTAAGATAAAAAACACAATTTCCAGAATGTCTGCACACTCCTATGCTATACTGTATTATAATGCACTTGTCCCAAAAACAAGTACACTGCTAGAAACCAATGACAAAGGTAATAATAAACAACGTTCTCTAATATAACCTAAACTACAATCAATACCACATTTGTGAATTCTTAGATGTATTTATTGGAAGGGGAGAAAGTAAAACACTTAAAGATTTTTACTTGTTGCTGTTGGTTTGTTTCTCTAATTGCAAGGCTTATTTCATTATTATTTTTTCCAGAAGGTGTTTAGAAAGCTTGTGGTGGAAACACAGCTGAGTGCCAGTTAGGAAGACTGAATGCCAAACATACTATTAAGTGGGGGTCACTAATTTGAAAATACCTGCAATGATTTGGGAAAATGTACTCAGAGGGATACTGTTTAATAACTTGAAAATTATGTTTTTAACTATAGGAGAAAAAAGCTTGATGTTTTGGTCTTAGATCAGGATGTTTGGATTTTACAATGTACTTAGTATGTCATTTCCCTTCCTGTGCTAGGGAGATCAATACTAAGTGATAATGGGGCTGGTACATGTTATTTTCTTTGTGATTCAAGGAAAGCTTTGTTAGACTGTTCATGGGTTAGTCTGTAGAACATGCAGACAGAGTAGTGTAAGCATAGTCTTCAAATTCCACTGAAAAATCACATCAAACTTCAGTGCAGTCGTGGCATCAAAATGGAACCAGTTCACCTAAAATATGTTATTGCAGTTGTTGTAGAAGTGCAGAGTTCATTGTACTGGGTTTGGTTTCTTCTTACCCATTTTTAGGGAAGATACAACAATAAATCACAATAATTTCTGAAAGGATAATGAAGTTCTGTTCATTATTTAGCTTCTTTAAATTATAGTTCAGTCTTGTAGGACATGATGGCGTGCAGCATGCCGTAAGCAACTTGTGCTGTTTTTTCATTTGTCTCTGGAAATGAATATATGGTTGGTATCTTGCTACTAGTGATGAAGAGATGTGAAGTGGGAGGTGCCAGGGATTATTTCTAGGAGTGGATTTACAAATGTTGATGTTTGCAATATTTTTTTAAAATTACACGGGTTTTATCAATAGCATGCTTTTGCAAGGTAAAGCAAATTCAATAGGTGAGACTCTGGCTGTACATATAGCTTTGCATGGACTAAACTTATTGATATTGGATAAACTAGTAGTGACTACTAAATACTAGATGAAATTGTCAAATGGTGCCTTGTTACTTTCCTGGAATCTGAAAATGTAATATATCTTTATGTCGGCTTGATCCAGAGCACATTGCAGTATTTTGTTCATAGTTATGTTACAGACTTTTTTTTTTTAATCCTTAAGTTGACTCCACAGACCTAAGTATTTGTGAAAATTTTTTTTTTAAAATTAGTTGGTGGTTAATGGAAAGCAAAAAAAATACCAGTTTAGTTCTTTCCAGTAACATGTTAGATTATTATAAATGAAATGTCTATGCATTCAGTCCAAGTTGTATAAAACAAAGAAACAGAAACCATACAAAAGCAGCCAAAATAGAAAACTAAGGGTGCACTTAAGGTCACCATGCCAAAGGCGTGTAATTATTTCTTTGTATCTTATGTTAGAATAATGTAATCCAATAACTGGTGTTCCTGGTGTGTGTTACAAAGGATTCACTAAGGAATTGCTGGAGAGTTCTTCGGGACTCCGCTGGCTAACAAGGTTAGATGGAGGAGGTTTTGTGGGCTTCAGCCATTTCTAAGAAGTGTGAGAGAAGCCCTGTCCATGCGGCTGGAGGGGCTCTCTGCACCCCTCGGCTCCCGGCAGCGCATCCCGTGGAAAGTGGCACCCCGGTCACAGCCACGTGCGCGTGGGTTGGGAGTTTTGAGAGAAAGCAAACAAGCCCAGATTCATGACTCTTGCCGGGGCTTTATTCAGTTTATTTTGAATCAAACCCGTAAATGCCATTACAGACCCTGTGTCCCCACTGTAAAGGTTTGGCCCGGAGCCTTGGCCCGCCGTGCCTGGGCTGAGCCAGAGGAGCGAGGTGCCGGGCCCTGGGACGGTGCCAGCTCCTGGCTCGTGGCGGGGCACCGCGTCCCCTCTCGGGCTTGGGTTTCCCTGGCTTCAAGCACCGTGCGCATCGGGAGCCGGTTGCGGGCCCGGGCGAGCCGCAGCATCCCCGCTCGGCGCGGCGGCGGCGGGCGCTGAACAGCTGAACAGCGGGACGCGGGAGCGCCGGGCGAGCGGGGCGGCGGTGGCTGGAGGTCTGCTGCCCTCTAGCGGGGCCCGCAGGAAGCCTTCCCGTGTGACGCTGCGTTGCGTAACTCGAGCTCTGTCTCTCTTTGGTTTCAGATGCTACAACTGTGGTGGCCTCGACCACCACGCTAAGGAATGTAGTCTACCTCCGCAGCCAAAGAAGTGCCATTACTGTCAGAGCATCATGCACATGGTGGCGAACTGCCCCCATAAAACTGTCTCGCAGCAGCCCACTAGCTCTCAGGGAAGACACGAAGCCGAACCGCAGCCTTCCACTTCTGCCTTCCTGAGAGAAGGGGGAGGAACGCACGGCTTCTCGTCTCCATCGTACTCTCAGGAAGGCAGGTCGGAGATCTCGGAGCGCTCGGGCAGGTCACCACAGGAAGCTTCGTCGAGTAAGTTGTCTGCATCGCCTGAAGAATCGAACAGAAAGGGGCCTTCTGTTCAGAAAAGGAAAAAAACTTAATGCATTTGTCATAATGTTCCGTTTTCTTTACCCTCTTGGGATGTCTACCTCATGCAAGTACAGGGGAAATAATTCATTATCAGTAGCTGACCTGGAATTTTAACTACTGTTGAGGAACTGTGAATGTTTGTTTGGTTTTTTTTTTCTTTGATAGACAAATCACTCCAAACAAAATACATTTGAGCAGGGTGCATTACGTTTTACCTTCTGTATGTGTGTTTGTATGAGTGTGCATGCGCGTGTGTGTATGTGTACATATCTAGAAATATATATTTTTCCATCAGACCACTCTCCAGATCCCACCAGGCATTACTGTGAAGCAATAGTCACAGTAGCCAATGTTCCTGAACTCATTCCTAGAACCTGTTTCCAAACGTGTTCAAAAAGCAAACAAGAAAACCCAAGAAATTTCACTCAGAAACTAACCAAACCTGATAAACCACATGCAGAACTGAGATCAAGACTTTTACTTCTGTTGTGAACCAAAGGATACTTTCATATTTTAAAGCTGCCATATGGTACTAAAGATACTAAGACATCCCCCATACCATCAATTTGAATTACTTCCTTTTTCATCTCCACAAAGTATCAAAACCCTTCCCCTCCCCATGCCAGTGCAAGCCAGTTTCATGACTCAAGACGACTCTCATTGCCACCACCCCTTTGTTGGTGAGGAGTTTAAAGCTCCAGAAAAGACAATGAATGTGTAGTTTCTGTGATGGTTTCTCAAAATGTTTTGTTAAATTAATATGATTGTAATTTAGATGTCTGTTGTGTAGGGGAGAATGTAGAAGTTGTTACCAAACAGACCCTTTTGAGTGGTGTCAGGATACCATCCTGGTTAGCCATTTGTATTCTGTGAACATTTAGGATACCTTGGTGGTGGTAGTAGCCGCAGCAGCAGCAATTTGTCTTGGTCCCAAGTAGTGTCCCTCAATTTGAAGGGTCTTCTCCCTTATGTTCTGTTGAAATACTCCCTAGGGATTTTTATTGTTGTTGTCTGTTTGGGTTTTAAAGAAAACAAAATGCAAAGCTAATGAGACCCTGGGCTAAATAGTTTCTTAAGACTAAAGGTTGATGGGTACTTGGGGTTGCTCAGCTAGCCTCCCTAGCTGATGATACAGTACGTGTGCAGACCAGCCTGGGTGAAGGGACCTGCAAATTTGCCAGAAGCCCTGGGCATCATCTACGTCTTGTCAGCTGGGGGCTGCAGCTGACCAGCCTTGGCCCAGAGTGCACTAGGACCACACACTTCTGTGTGAAATAGGAGAAAGATTGGTGGCCTCAGAGTGAGACTCCCTGGGCTGCAGGCCTTGCTCGGGGTTAATAGAGTTGGAGCCTATCAAAACTTCAAGTCGCTTTCCATTTGTAACTTTTGAATTACCAAGTCATACGTAAGATAACGTACTCTGACAAATCCCATTGTGGATGTAAGTTAATTAGAGAAACCTGTATAATCCTTAACATTGGCAATAAACACAGGCTGTTAAAGCTTGAAAGTGTCGGGTAGGTTTAAGCTCGGATAATCAAACTAAAGAAACAGCCTGCGTGAGAGGCTACAGCGAGCCAAAGTCTTACCGTGGTAACTCCTCTGCAGCCGATAGTTACAACAGGTATGCAGCTGGCTCACGACGTGGCCTTCCCCTTCCCACTTGTCCTGCCAGATGAGACTTTTACTGGTGCTGCTGCTGCTTCAGTGAACAGGTAGTAATCAAACTCCTCAGTGAAGGGCACAATTTCGAGAGAATTATTTTGTGTGAATTCCTTGCCAGTTTTTGCAGGAATCTCGAGGTTTGTACTGAAGTTCTCAGTATGCTAATGCAAAGCTTACCTTTGACGATATTGAATGTGATATATCTATAGAGAACTTCCTTGCCTTACGTAAGGATAGTAAACTTATTTAAATTATGTAGACAAATCAAAGTGGCATTGCTTAACCTTCTAGTCGGTGTAAAAACCAGGTTAAACAGCAAAGATGCAAAACTTAGGTCACTTTGAAAATTTAAACCAAAGTTCCTTATAGAAATAGGCAACTGTGGATTTGAAAACTGGTCATTCCCTGTTTATATGTGAGAAGTTCAGAGCTGAGATAAGGAAATATTTTCAACATGCAGATTTTTGTTGGTGCTGTTTGAAATCACTGTGCGCACCAAAGTCAGACTGAACTGCTAAGAGCACATACCAAACCCTATCTTATTGTTGAAAGCTTAAGGTTTTATTTTTATATATTAGAATGTTAACACTGTTACATAACATACTCAGGACAAAGAACTTTGCTCAGGGAATATACCATGTAATGTTTTTTCTTTACAGAATCGTCTACAGACCTGCTTACTCAGAACAAACCAAATAGTCTTAGACCTTTTTATCTCTATATAAGTATTATGTACTGATATTAGTAACTACCTCTGAGTTGACGTAGACCTACGTTTCTGATAATCAGATCTCAGCGTTTTGTATTATAAGTTCCTGTGAAATGATGAAGTGGTATTCTGTACTGGTTGTTTATGTGAGCATTTGTGTCTTTACATTCACAGGGTTTGAGTTTTCAGAGATGCTGGGCAACCACAGCTCCCACTGACTTCCAGTCGGAGTTACTGGTGCTTAGCTTTTCTAGGAGGGGAGGGATGGGAGGGTGGAGGGGGAAGAATAAAACCACAAAAGCATCAAACCCACTTTGTTTACATAGGTGACAATAAAATTATTATTCTGTTTACAGCAAAAGGCTACCTCATATCTACTGCATGAACACACCTTTGTGCTGCTCTGGCCTTAAAGGTGGCTGTTGATCTATGGTACATACTTTTTATCTGTACTAAATATGTAACTGTTAGTTCACCACTGCAGACATTATGGTAAATACTTGTTTAAGATGAAGCATCCATTTGAAATTATGAGACCTTTCCAAACATTTCTTCGAAAGTTTTTATTTTTCTGTCCGAAGGATTATGGACACTGTTCACAGAAATAAATACAGCTCCAGAAGAGACAAAAATGTACATGCCTAAGTTAAACATATAGCAGCATGAGCTGCAGCAGGGAACTAGTTAGCACTGGGCTGCAGTAGGAAAAAAAGCTAGTTATACTTCTTCAGCAGGCTGCTCCAAATAAGCAAAGAATGTTTTAAAGGAGGAGGCGCAGACTGAGTTTGGGATTCTTCCTTCATGTCTAAGGACAAAATTAATATTCGGCAGCATTCGCTCAGGCGAGATGTCCCCCTATTCACCAGCCTGTCCTTGCCAGAGCGCTCCACAAAAAAAACTCATTTGAGTAGAAATAGTTCAAATATCCGCTCAGACAGATGTATTTTTCTCCTAACAATAGTGGAGATAAGGTTAAACCTGAAGCAAGAATCTCTCTCTCTCCCCTTCCCCCACCCCAAAATACTCAATGTGATTTAATTGTAAGGGACATTGTGAGATATTTTTTACTCTTCTCCAAGGAGAGGTCACGATATTTAATTACATGCTACAAAAGATAGGCCATGAGGAAGACTTGCATTTGGAGGAAGAGCCAAATAACTTTTTGCTGCAGTTAATGGCAAATCTGGCATTGTAATACCATTTGCAATATTTTGCCTTTAGCCAGCTTTCAGGGAGTGCCAAACACCACATTTGGATCCTACCTCTTCCTGTCGCAGGCCACCTTTTTCAGCCATTTTATTCTGTACCAGTGTTATCCTGGAGTTCCTGCTTGGTCATACTTAGTTTTGTTAATATAACCCCATTAAAAAAAAGTGCTTATAGATCTTGTACCATTCTTTGTAAGAAGAATTATGAAAGAACATGGAAAATCGCATCGAGTCTTAAATTTAATTTAATTAATATATCTGTAAGAAATGTTTATCATAAAAAATATATATGTATTCCCCTGTGCTAGATATAAAAGTAATTGGGAAGATATGTACATGTGCAGATGCACTGATTTTAATTTCCTAGAAGTCTTAATGAGATTTGAGTATTGTTTTAGAAACAAACAGAGCCTTGTTAAATGCATCAATCCTATTTTGCTTAGTTTATCAACAGCCTCTTTAAGATCCAGTAGTTGTGTTACCCTGTTGCAACTGTTGACTGATAACAAGAGGTTGATCTATGAACACATGCTTCTTATATTTTATATAAACCAGAGCTGTGTATCAGCAGCTGTGGCAGCATTTTTCTGAGAATGTTGAAAAGTAGCAAGGTATTTGTTACCATTGTCATTGAACCAAATGTATGAGCATCTTTACAAAGGACGATGGTTTTGACTACCTCTTGGATTACTAAGTTAAGCAACAACTGTCTGACAGACATCACCAGACTGGCTTTAACTAGTATGTGTTTCTTGTGATAATAATAACAATAACCATACTAGAGACCAAAGTGAACACTGATTTCTATATGTCTTTAATACTGTGTCTTATCTAGTGTTTTTAAATTATCTTCTGTAGTATAGATTACCTCATTGTCCATTTTGACTTGTATGTTGTTTACAAGGTGAAATTAAAGAAAAATCACTTGAATTTTATGTTGTAAGAAAAAAGCCTTGAGTTGAAGTTTTGAAGGTCATTTCACCTGTTTACTGTCTTGAGGGACTAAAGCACTGATTGCCTTTCTACATATCATGTATTTTATATTCTCATTTCATGCCTAATGTCTTTTTTTTCCTGTCAGTCATGGATATTGTGAGGTTTAAAAGAATTACTTGATTAAAAATAAAACATATAACGTTGGCATTTACAGTGAGCCTTTGAGATTAGCTTTATTTTGCATGGTAAAAAACACACTGCATATCACTGAGGAGTTTTCTTTTGCACCTATGCTGACTTAGTTTTGGGATATTACCTTCAGAAAAAATAATTTTAGTTATATAAAATGTCATTGGGAGGATGGAGGAAGGAATAAATGATTAATTCATACCTGGATCGTACTTTCAGTGCTGCAGAAATTGTACTCCAAAACCTATTCAGCTATTGAAATAAACTGCAAGATTATAGCTTTTTGGTACTTACTCTCTGGTAGAATACACTGGACATTAAAGCTTTCAGACATTTAGACATTTAGGTTATTCTCTGGGCTGAAAAGCTTTTGATATTTTAAGCCTCATCCCATCTTTATTACTTCTTCCATAATCTGTAAGCTTGGATATATCTCTTTCATGCTAATTTAAACTGAATTGAAGAAGGGTTTCTTTTTAGAAAGGAAAGTGCTGTCATTTTTCGTTACCTGGAAATTCCTTGTCTAAATTACATAAACTGTTATTAGTGACTTGGATAGCATTAGCTCATCATTCTGTATTAAAATATTTGCGGCCTTCTATATGCCAGCTTCAGTGCCTCTGTTTCAACACAGGGCTCTGCATGCAGGTGATTAATAGCAAAATTTAACAACCTCTGCTAATACAAGGCAGAGAATATTTTCTTTTTGTACAAACACCTACATGAAAGGGTGACTATCTACTACTCTTCTAGTCACAGAAAACTCCCCTCACCTCACCCCTCTAATACGTGTCCTCTAAAAAGAGTGAGCTATGAAGATGTGTCCCAATCATGTGTCCAGTCACATCCAGTCATGTCCCCACCTCACTCCCAACCTGTAGCCAAATGGTTTCATCACTTTCCTGGAATGTGGAAGAGGTGACTCTCAATATCTTGGCTAAGATCCCGCACGTGTCCCACTTCTTGTGTCAGTCACGAGGAGTGAGGCTTTCGTTGAAACATCTGATGAGCACTCTGTGAAGAACATGGTTCACACCAGGTGCTTACACGAGCTCCTGGCCAGCCTTACCCCAGTGTTTCAGGGAATAGGCGGGGATACCTTGGGCATGCCACCACCTAACTCCTGGAACACCCTGCAAGGTGGCACAGGCAGGAGGAAGCCACCTCGGGGAGCAGTGAACAGCTCTGGCCATGCACAGATGTAGGAAGCCCTTGGAACGAGTGGAATGGAGAAACCTCCCCTCCAGCAGTGGCTAATGTTGACTGAAACCGAAGCACCTGGAAGAACAGCAGCACCTAATTCTTCGCACCTCATTTCCCAAATGAGCAGCCCTCCTTCCCAGAGCCACTAAAAGTCAGCATTTTTATCTTTTCAGCAGCTGCTCCAGGACAGTTTGGAACTATTGTCTTCATGTTTTAGAAAGGAAGCCTTGTCTTGTGCATTAGGCAAAGGCACATCGTCAGCAGTACCTAAATCCACTGCTGCAAGCCAAGGCTGCCCTTCCTAACCTTGCAGGGAGGTGGTCACTGCCACGCAGCATTAACGACATTGCTCTGTGCCAACAAGAAGAAATCCTTGGGCTGAAACTTGTAAATTAGTCAATAGAGTAACATCAAAATCACAGAAACCTTTTCAAATAAAAATAAAAGTAGCGTGTTTATTTTCTTCCCAGTTCTGTGGGTCCCGGGACACACGTTTCCAAGCTATCACCAGCCTTTCTGTAACCCTAAGTGCCAAAACATTTTTGAAAGAACTGCATTTTTGTTGCAATCTGTTGGGAGCAGGAGCTGTTTACACAAGCCATTCATTTCAAAACTACTCATAATTTATGATAGACTCAGCATACCTATCTCCTTCCCTCAACACCACTCGACTTTTCCCCGATAACAAAAATAGCCCAGATGCAAGTAATTTCACGTACTTTCAAGTTGTTTACATAATTAGGCCTTGCACTTCCTGTATAGTTGCACAGGAGGACACACTGTGGTGTACAGGAGGGAATTCATTCTGTGGATGTCCTCCTCCTGATACTAGTATAATTTAGGTGATGTCCCAATTAATTAATGTAAACACCATTTTGGCAAAGTGCTCTGCTGTTTCCAGTGTCATCTGCTGCCTGCAATGCTGTTGACCTTTAGGATGACCAGTCCCCTCAGGTTACACTGCACCAGTTACTATTTTTTGCAGTCATTGACCGCTGCATGATTGCAGAGTAGCTGCCATCAAGCCCCGGGCACCTTTTCAGGCTGCCGATGCTCAGTTAACACGCAGCTGGTCGATCTTTGTTTGCTGGCTGTTCAATATTTGGCCCCGGGCGTTACTTGCTGCGCAGCTCTCAGCCTAGATATTCAGGGCTGGGGCAGCCAAACAGTTTGTAAACCAAAAAAGACGGACTGGTGGTGTCACTAACGCTGGGCCAGCCAGGAGACGGCGAACTAGGCAGAAAGAATAACAAGCACTGAGCTTAGGTATCCGTCCAGGTTTAGATGCTTGCAACCCATTTATTTCCAAATAGTCCAGGATTCCAAGCCAGGAAGTACCAGCTGTTTATCTAGTTTGACCTGCTGGACGGCACAGGCTATTAAATTCAGGGCAGTTACTACGGCATTGAATTGTAGCACTCAGCTTTAACCGAGCCATGTCTGCTTGGGTGCTTTACGCATATTTTCTAATTGGGCTTCAGATCAGGCCTGAATGCTTTTGAGAAAAAAAAAGAGGTGCTCTGCTCCATGACAGCTTGTTTTAATCACCTGCTGCTAATAAGTAGTGCCTCATTTCCAGTTCCACTGGCTTCAACTTCCAGCTCTTTGTCCACTATAGTAAAAAGTCCTATGTGCACCAATAAGGAAATTCAACCCTCTTTTTTTAGTTTTTAAAATGATAGACAAGACCCAGTATCTTTTTTCTTTTCTTTTCTAATGCAGAGTTGCCTCCTCCTTTATAATCATTTTAAGAAACTTGCTACTTGCCTGGTTCAGAATCCTTTAACTTCTTTGCTGGGATAGCATATCAGCTCTGGCTTTAAAATCAGTCTTGTTGCGCTGCCAGTTTTTGTCTTCAGTGTCCTAGAAAATGAGTTCTTTTGTCTTCTTTCCCTCTTAGAAATGTACTGGATTATCATGTACTGGGTTCTTTAAAGCAATTAACTAAAAATGCCCCACCAAAACCAAATCAAACAAAACAACAAAAAAGCCAACAACCCACTTCAGTTGGAGCATCCAAAATATTTGAGGCAATCAGACATTTTGGGAAATACTGGCTGAAAGTTACTAGAATAATGTATAATAAGTTAAATTTGGAAGTATTTTGGAAGCTGCTTATGAAAGAAAGCAGCAATGCCGTTTCTCCCCCAAGGCAGCACAGCAAGGGTGGGGGCTTGAAGCGCAGCAAGTTCCTTTCCATTCAGCCCCTGTTTCTTTCATCTCTCCTTGACCTACACTGACAGCTGTGACAAAAAGTCACAGTCAAGCCTGCTGAACCATAACTTCTCTGGAGTTTCAAGCCTGAGAGTTTCTGAAAAGCAGCTGTCTTGCACAAAGCTGTGCAGAGAGGAGCAGAGGCTGCCCCCACAGAGACCCTCTGGCTCGGCTGCTGCAGTGTGGGAGGGTGAAGGGGACAGGCACAAGCGCCACACCAGCAGTCCCTGAGCCCTAGGATCCGTTTGTCTGTCAGCAAAAGCCAAAGGGAATTAAAGCCAAAGAACTACAGGAACAGACATATGGTTTCAGCACCAGGTGATTAAAAAAAAAAGTACAGAAAAGAAAAGAAAGGGAAAAAAGAAGGCAAGGTTTGCTAGCCCCTCTGACCAAAGAATCTGGAAAAAATAGGATTAGTGGCAGCTCCTGGAGTCTGGGGACAGCCTATCAGGAGGCTTCAAAGAGCAGCAATAGGCTCAGGTGCCCTTCCATCTGTTTCAGTAATGCCCCATTTTCAGATCAGGGGTTGGGGTTGTTTCTCCTGATGGCTCATGAAGAAGTGATGGCCCTGAATTGACCTGAATACTAAAAGCTACAGCCTTGTTCCCCTGCCCATATTGGGTTTGCTGGCAAAGTTTGGGGGATGTAGGGGGCACGGGAGGGGTTACAGGGGTGTCTTCTGTGAGGAGCTGCTGTAAGTTTCTGTCATGTCTGACAGAGCCAATGCCAGCCGGCTCCAAGGCAGAGCTGCTGCTGGCCAAGGCTGAGCCCACCAGTGATGGTGGTACCTTTGGGATAACAGATTTAAGAATGGGAAAAATACTCTTCACAACTGCAGTTGAAGAAAGGAGTGAGAACATGTGAGAGAAGAGCTCTGCGGACACCAGGGTCAGTGTAGAAGAAGGGGGAAGTTCTCCAGGTCTGGAGCAGAGATTCTCCTTCAGCCCTTGGTGAAGACCATGGTGAAGCAGCTGTGCCTCTCCAGCCCATGGAAGTCCATGGGGGAGCAGGTGGATGCCCAGAGGAGGCTGTGACCCTATGAGAAGTCCACGCTGGAACAGCCTTCTGGTAGGACCTGTGGCCCCATGGAGAGAGAAGCCCACACTGGAGCGGGTTTGCTGGCAGGACTTGTGGCCCCATGGAGGACCCACACTGGACCACTCTGTTCCTGAAGGTCTTCACCCTGTGGAAGGGACCCACACTGGAGCAGTTCATGAACTGCAGCCCATAGGAAGGACTCGCTTCACTGGAGAAGTTTATGAAGGACTGTCTTCCATGAGATGGACACCACCCTGGAGCAGGGGAAGAGTGTGAGGAGTCCTCTCCCTGAGGAGAAAGGAGGAGCAGAGACAACCTGTGATGAACCTACCACAGTCCACAATGCCCGTTCCCCTGCATTGCTGGCAGGAAAGAGATTTTGGGAATAAAACTAAGCCCAGAAAGAAGGGGTGGGGATGGGGGGGAAGAAGTGAGGAAGTTGTTTTTAGATTTTATTTCTCACTACTCTACTCTGATTTGATTGGTAATAAATGATGTTAATTTCCCCAAGTCGAGTCTGTTTTGCCCATGGCAGTGACTGGAGACTGATGTCTCCCTGTCCTTATCTCAACCTATGCATCTTTCATTACATTTTCTCTCCCCTGTCCAGCTGAAGAGGGAGTAATAGAGCAACTGTGGTGGGCACATGGTACCTAGCTGGGTCAGCACACCACACTGGCCAAAGTCAAGAGATGCTGAGAGTATTTCACCTTGAGCCAGTACTACTGAGAAACAGCCACTGCTGCAGAACATCCTTCCTCTGGGTGCTGCGCTCTGCATAAGAGTCACCACAGTCCTGCTGGACGAAGGCCATGAACTGCGAAGAGGAAGGTAAAAACTTGTTTCTAGAAACCTCACATAAACTCCTGGAAACAGCAAGGGAGGTGCTGAAGTTCCAGCTGTTTGACCAGACAGCATCATCTCTACAGGTAGTGGTATAAAACCTCCCTTATTTTGTCTGCTCATGATTTCCTGCTATTCCGCTTGACAAAGTGGCAAAGGTAGGCCTAAGGTTCTTCACAATTTTTCTGCAAGATGAACATTTTCTGAGCACTCTGGCAACTGGTAGGTTTTTGGGACTGGGAATGACGATACGCTGACCTATCTCTGAGGCTTAAAACAGGTATATTTCTCTGCAAACAAGAAATTTTTCAAAACAACAGCATTGACGGTATTTTCCACAGCAGGAATTAGGACAGATTTCCAGGTGAATTTTTTCCAGAGAAAACAGCCTATCTGCCTCTTTATATATAGATTTGAGGCACTACAGTGAGACATAGACACAACAGGAACAGGGAAGGTAATGGAAGAAAATACACCAATCAGCACAGATCCTGAGCCCCTAAGTAGCACAAGGTATTTATTAGCTTGCAGCTAAGAGCTACAAGCAGTTACCAGAAAAACCTTGTCACCCTCATGAGTCACACAGGGACATGCTATACTCACTCAAAATCAAAACAAAATCATCCATTTCCTGGAACACTACCAGCACAAAGCCTAAGTGAAGTGACGGGATACAAGAAGAAAGGGCTGGTAGAAGAATAAAGAAGGTCAAGAGTCTCTTTCAATTGGTTTCCTCTCGCTGCAGAGAGACTCTGGCAGGTCCCAAGAGCCACGGGGCTCCTGGGGTAACCCAGAGCCCTCAGTTGAGCTTCCCAGGCCCGTGCTGGCACTGCCAGGGTCCACCCGTACTCATCACCCACTGCTTCTGAAATGTCCATCCAACCTATTGCTTCTGAGCCTGGCTTTGTCCCCGCTGAGTCAAAGGGGGAAGGATTTGGGTCACTGTGAGCTTTTGTTAGAAAGGCTCCCTAAATTAGCTCCTCTCTTTGAGATAAAAGAAGAAAGGGGTCCATCTTTATTTTCCCCATTCACCCACTGTAATTACTCCGTCTCATCCCTGTCTGCCATTCACTGGCTCTCAGCAAGGCCCCAGCAGCCAGGTCACAGGTCAGCATGAAGGACAAGCCCTTGCTTCCCTGAAAAGGATTGAAATGTCTTAAGTGCAGCTTCAGTAGCTTCCAGAATGTGCCAATCTCTTCTGAAAAAGTGGGCTTGGTGAACCACACCTGCAGTGACATGGTGAGGGGACCATAGGTGTGGAAATCCCTGCTCCTGCACTTTCTTCTCTGGTCGTCACTTGGTTTGCTCAGGGTCTCAGGAAAACAGTTAATATGCCCCAAGTCTCTTTATAGTGCATTGCTTTATTTCTCCAGATTATACAGCAAGGTACTTGCCTTGTGAATTTTCAGATCTTGCTCAGCTGCCTTATTTGTATGTTTATTTTTTATTGAATGTTGCAATTTTGCTGTTTTTGTTATGAATAGGCACAAGGCAATTGCACTTTTTCTCTAAGGCCTAGGATAAGATCTTACATGTATATTTCATATTAGAGCTAGTACTTGACATGCACACAGATGTCTAACAGCCCCTCCAGCTTATGATACAAGTTCTTCTATTCTAAGGCTTTTACACAGAAAAGATTTCCTGAAACAACTGACTTCAACAATTGTAAAAACACTTGGTCTTGAGTTCCCATATAGCAGTAGCTGCACCAGAAGCCAAATCCCCAGATTACACTCAGCCAACAGGAATGTGATTTATTATTCCTGCACTGAGTCACCACCTCTGCGTTTAGATACCCACTATGAAGAACTAGGAAAATCAGATTACCCATAGAAAGTATTTTTAACAAATTATTGCCAGTAGCCCACAAGTTTGGATGCATCAAAACCAGGCTACCAAATGGTCCACAAATATCAGAGGTGACACATAAATCAAGAGCTGAGAGCCCAGGTGCCTCAAGCACAGCCCTCTGGAAAGGCTTTGGGGTGGGGAAAATGAGTGACTTTGGCTACCCCGGCTGTCACTGCGTTGCTCGGTGGCCAGAGCCAGTGCTGGGGCTCTCCTGTCCAGCCCTGTGCTTCCAGAGGCATCGCAGAGTCACAGCAGGAGAAGTAGTCCCTGTAAGATAACTCTTACTTTTTACTCCCACACTTCACTTACATTCCAGCACAAGCACTGTACCATTTTTCTCTTCTTTCTACCATGCTCCCTGATGGAAATTGGCAATGGATGAAAGAGAAAAACTAGTGTTTTCACGTAACTACTAATATTACAAGACCCATATATTTTTATATCACTCTTCCGGATAGCTCCTCTCCTGAACCATGTCCAGATAGACCTTCTCCACTTCCATTGAAGCTCGGGGTGGGATCTGCATTCAGCAGTGAAAATACCCTTATGGGGTTGAGTCCCACCTGTGGTAGTTACATCGGTGACCTTCCTCCTCTGAAGGGGATTCTAAAGTCCTTGTCATGTGTCCAACCCTGTTCCCTGCTCTCAGTACTGATGGGAGGATAGAAAGTGCCCTCAGGTAGCATGAGGCTAAAAGGGATGGCTGCAGGCATTTTAGAGGATTGAGTTAGAGGAAGAACATTTAGCATTTAGCAGGGTGGATTTCAACAATGTCAATCAGGGTGCAGTACCTTTCCAGAGGACACAGCATGCCTGCAGATTATTTGGCAGCACTGGGATAAAAAAAATAGGAAAATTGTGACGGGATGGGTCAGCTACTGCATGTGAATCTAGAACATGTAATTTTTGCTGAAAGAAGTTTGTTTGAAAAGATACACATCAAAACATCATAAAACAAAAACTGAAGGAATTTGCTCTGTTCTGGCATCAGTGCCGAGGACTCAGATGGAGCCTCTTCTCTAGTTGAAGGTACCACACACCATAAGATGACAGCTTCTGGTACAAGCAATAAATGACAAAAAACGCAGCTCTGGGGGTGGGCTGAAAGAAGAAAATGTCTCTCTTTTAGCAGCTTCCTTCCAGGGAAGGCTGGCTCAAACGGATTAACAAACAGTAGCTCTCCAAGTCCAAAAGAGAGGGAAAAGACCCCAAAACGCTAAACTCAGTTTCCTTTAACAACGCTTTTAAACAGGTTAGCAGTAGGTGAGCACTGAACACCCATCTCTCTGCCCTTACAAAGGGGGAACCCTGGGTTGTGCCAGACAGGCCCAGGAGAAGGGGTTTTATCTTTCCCTGTCCTGTTCTGAAGGGGTAGGAAAGAGAAGAGCTAGCTGGAATCTTGAATGCTTTAGGACTGCCACAGCAGCAGCTGCAAAAAAGAATGTGCTGCCTCCCTGTTATACTGCACAATGCACAAAATCCTAATGAGGCAGATTTTGATAAGAAATATCCCATTTACCTGGCCATGAGGGTAGCAGTCACTTACTCTGCAAGAGCCATACTGCAGATGCCAAAAATTCCTCTACTAACAGCTCAGTAGATGTTATTGTTTTCTTTTCACAGTACAGGCTGGAGCTGGGCTTGGATATTAGTGCATTACAGCAAATGGACAGAGCATTCCATCAACAGAGCTGGTAAGCAGAACAAAAGGAGTGTAAGAAAGCACATAAGAGGCTTTGCATATAAGAGGGTTTGATTTTCCAGACTGAAGTGCTTGGAAGTGCCAGGTGACAGTGGAAATTCTCCAGAAACATTTTCCCCTTGGGAAAAGAAGAATCATTTTTTCCTCACTGCAGGAGCCATTAAAACATTTCCCATAATTTTATATACAGCATCTCCCTTTTATTCAGATTGACTCTACTGGGGATTTCCATTTATTTCAGTGGTCAGCATTTTTTAGTGCTTTTAAATGCACTGTGTAGCCTGATAAATATAATGCTGGACAAGAGCAGAACTCAGATCAGCTGCTTCAAGACACAAATAGCTGAGCAGTCATTCCTTCCATGACATGATAACGCTAGTGCACAATTGATTTTCTTCTCCTTGTCTTTCCTTGGTAGGCTCTACTGCCCCTACCTCAGAGAGGCAGAGAAAGCATCTCCAAGAGGAAGACAAGAATCAGAATGGGAACATCTGTCTGGGAAAGTTGTGCAGGGGGAGCTTACAGATCTGCCACGGATCAGCACAATTCTGTTCACTGTAGTAATTTCCCCCAAAAGTCCGTGATCACAACTATACTTAAGCATCCCAGCCTAGAGCAATGTCGCCTCCATTGCTAACTTTGGCACCAGAAGACATACTCTAAGCTCATCTGGCTCATCCCCAAGCCTGAAGCTTGCGTACACTACCACAGTCTCTGCCAAATCCGTGTCTTTCCAATTAAGTGTGTTTTTTTCCCTTTTGGCTTCCTCACCGATACTGACAGCATTTGCAAAAAGCACGGGAAGTTTCTCCCCAGCAGAGGCTGCTGTTTGTCTGCATTCTTGTCTTCCAACATGAGCGATTTTTCGGATTTCTCCTCTGATAAGCAAAGTGGCACAAATTCCAGGGTGCTTTTGCACACAGCTAATTTCTGTTACAGTGCCTGACAGTCAATCAGAGCTCATCTGTGTTCATGCCATTGGGCTGCGCTGCAAGAAACACTTGTGCTGGCTGAGTGCACTCTAGAAGCAGTTCAGGGACAGGCTTGGCCACAATACAGCCTCCCAACTTCACCTCTCCTGACCCTGACAAGGTAACTACAGCAGAGAAGAGGTACCAATTCAGTTCTCTTTGCTGCTTCCATTTTTAAGGCAACATTCAGAAAGCAATTAACTTTCTGAGAGGTTTGTGATGAGTGGAGATACAATTTAAAAGCAGGCTCCATCCATTAGTATAGTCAATGTAAAAATAAGCTGGTTTGAACTGAATGCAATGAAAAAAACTTGTGGACAAACTGTAATTAGCTCCAACTGCCTAATTTAAATGAATATCACAGAAAAATTCTGTGGTAATAACACACAGATAGATACCACTTGTGTGTTCATATGCTATTTAGGATATAAACCAAGTATGCTGAACCCAAAACATTGTTTGTTCTGCAAAGAAAACCAGGGTTCTCAGCCCACTAAAACAAAACATGAAAAGAACTTGTTACAGGTTTGCTATCAGAGGTTATTTTAGGGGCATTTATTTGTCTTGTTTTTTTCACCTGCAAAATTTCAGATTCCATTTACTAGGAAAAGGCAGCAGAGGGAGCAGACACTAACTGAAGTGTTAAGAATCCCAGTATCTCTAGGAATCACACATTAAAAGTGTATTTTTTTTGCCTTTTACTTGTCCCACCCTCTTCAAATACCTCATAGTACTAGGTTTAAGCAATTAAAGGATGTCCAAGACACACCAGGAGAGGAGTCTTTTTTTTTCCCCAAAACAAACCCACAACTTTTTAACAAATTCTACATTTATTTCCTTTTTCTATATAAGTACTATGATTTCCTCTTTGACACTGAAGTAAGGATTTGTATTTAAACTTTCACATTCCGTAGGATGTTTTACAACATACCCTGTGCACATAAAAAAAAATATTTTCTATTCAATACACTCTAAGTGAAAGAAGCAGTAATCTGTTAGGCACATAGTCCTCCAAATATAATGATAATTTATGTCAGTACAAGTCTTTTTTTTCCCTGTTGCTAATTGTATAGTTTAGTGGTGAGCACATAAAAGCTATAAATGAATATAATAAAGTTTCCTTTGATAACTGTCTCTACTGCCAGATGTGTTCAAAGAAGGAAAGAGGGAAGGCAGCAGGAAAGACACAGGGAGCCAAATAACCCCCACAATTCTTGCGTGAGCTTCATTTCTCTATGGGATTTCCAGAAGAGCAATTCCAATTTTGCATCCTCCCCACAAGCACCTTTGTATTTTGGACAAAATTGTGTCATTACTCCATATGCTTACAAAGATGAAATACCAGCTGGAACACAAGACTAAACCTGCCTTAATTCTGAGAAGAGCAAAACCCCCGTGTTTGTATAAGGTTTAGGGAGCATCCAGGCTCTTTGCCCTGCACTCAGGACCACTTACCTCTCCTCAGCCAGCAGATGACAACCACATGCACCACTGCAGCAGCTCAAGCACATCCCAGGGATGCACTTCATTGGATTTTCCCAAGCACAGAGGACAACCTCACGCAACTCCAAGAAGACAGAGATCATCTCTTACATACCTGTATGCTGATTTTATCCTGCTGACTCTCACTCCTCTTTCCTCACACCCAGCCAGATGAACCAGCCATCTCCACCTGTGTTTCCCTGTTGGCAGGGGTCCTAGTGCAATCCCAATGCTGAGATAGAAATCTGTTTCCCCAGTCCACCTCAGAGCTCAGTCCTGACTGTGCTTTGGCACAGACCAATGATGTGCTCCAGGAAAGGAAAATGGTGGAGGTGTGATGGGAAAACATCCACAAAACAGTAATGCTGTGATCTTAACATTTGCTAGTATTTAAAAAGATGCCTCTGAAGTCCTGCCTCTGAGCAGGTTTCTGTGCCTCTCCCCTGAAAGTGACTGCATGCCTCATGCTCCACACTCATCCCAAGGCCCTTAGAGATCAGGACAAGTCCAGTTTAGCTAGGAGCAGGTATGTTACCTTCCCATTCCAAGACTTAAGCCAGGAACCCAGCCAAAGAACAGTGTCACTGCCAGCTTTCCTGAGTATGCCTGCATAGAGAAGTAGTCTAAGGAACTAGGTTGTGGATTTGACTGGAAGATGAAATTTGCAGCCTTTTGAAAAGGATTCCTTCCTCTCTTGTCTCTTTGTGGACCTATGACAGCTTTTGAAAAATTAAGCAATGAGGAAATGCAGAGAAAAACAAAGATTGCTGTTTGGTTTTCTAAGTAAGTTGTAGTCCTCATAAAGTGTCCCTTGAAAGCCTAACTAAGTGCTTGCAGACATGAGTGATGAAACCCTGGAAATTTTTGGCCACAAAACGTTTTTATAGAAAAAGCTTTTCATAAAGATTTGGAGAGAAGCCCAAGTACACTGAAAGATAAAAAAATTTACAAAGTAAAACTCCAGAGGGTGGCATGATCAGGGAAATTATTTTGAAAAAAACTGCAGGAGAACAGGCATTTAAAAGCTTAGAAGATTCATATTTCTTCACAGTATTTTGGCAGACAGCGTCTATACTATTATTAAATTCCTTAGTTTTCTGGAACAGGATGAAGCACTGAGTGACAGTGAACACAAGAGTGTTGATGGAATAGCATACAAGTGGATGCATGTCAAGAGGCACTGCCTTTGATCTCTTCTTTGCTATGAAGGATGACAGGGAGTTGTTCTCCCAAAAGCACTTTGCACAGGAAATCAGGATGTGGCTGTAACAGATATTAATCCCCCAGGAGAAAGCTAAGGAGTAATTCAAGCACAGTAAATTGCAGTGACTGAACAGTATTCAGCTACAGTAGGTGTAATACTGGAGGTTGTAGTAATACTCGCAGTCATCCCTGTGCAAAGCCCTAGTATCTACTTTATCTCTGACTTAGGGGTCTTAAAGAGTTTTCTGGGAAAAAAAGCTCTCAAGGCTTCTAGAGGCATTTAGCAATCATACAGGCATGACATGGCATAGCCATAACTTAGATTTGTAACTTATTTTATGTGCATTAAATGCTAAGTAAATATTCTTGTGAATTAAAATCCTGCTAATATTTAAGCTCACTGAAAATGCTTTGTTCTACCTGTAGTCATAATAACTTTATCAACTGAAAAGCATTTTGTTCTGTTAAATGGCCAAAAACCAGCTCATCAACTTTTGCAATGTTGTTGAGCCACTCCACATTGCTCTCCTTACTGAAAAAGCAGTACAGAGACAATATTGCAATCAATACCGAGTGATGCCACAACTTTTGCTTTGTATTGCATCTCTGCGCTCTCTAATGACTTTCATATTATCATCAGCATGCTCTCAGGAAGTTTACATGTCAGGGCTAATTAACTAGGATGGTTTGTCTTCCCTTATTAATCCCCTAAGTACTGAAAACCCATTCCCCTTTGAGCAGGAGCAGCTGTGACCAACATGGCATCAGAGATGCAAAGCCAGCATTTTACTCAGAAGCACTTGTTACAACATTTCTGAGAGAATAATTAAAGTAACTGTTGTTGTAATTCCAGTAATAAGGTTAAAATGTGTCTTTACAATTTGACTTCCTGGAACTCCATCCCAACGATTTGTGAATGTATGTGTGATAGCCTGTCATGCACAATGTTGCTCTAGAAATTGCTGCCTTCCACATGCAAAGATACTTTCCAAGTCTGTACTTTTGCAGTTAGGCTCTACTTAGATGCCAAAAATTTACTGAAGAACCAAGCCCTTGCCTTTTAATTGTATCAGTATTGCTAATTTTTTTTTTTTTTTAACTGAATCACTTCTTTGGTTAGATCTTTGTTTTGCTTACTAATGCATATATCAAGTAAAGCAGCCTATTTCCATCAGGAGATTATAATTCAGTTGTCCTCCTTTCTAGAAGGGAAATAGTATAGGAACAAAAAGAAGGCATTTAATATTTGCATACCAGTTCAACACATTATATTTTTTGAATTTAAATACATTGGGCTTGTTCATAAAATGACTGTTTCAGAACAAGGGTTATCTAAAATACATTCATATTATTGAAAGAGTTGTGGTTGTTGAATTAACCTTTTCTACACTTGCAGTTTACTGAAATGTCCATCATGGACTGGAATCAGAGAGCTGTTTTTCAGCCTGTAGAAACATCATGTGGATCACGGCTACCATGTTTCTTTACATTAATTGAAGTCTAGCGGCTCACCAGCTCTGCCACTACACACCTGACTTCCCGAGTGCTGGGCTACAGCTGATTTTCTGAATCCTCTCTAAATGCTCAAAATAACTTTTTCCAGCTTTGGCCGTTTCCTGGGGTAGGAGCACACAGGCTTCTGTGCATGCGAGTTACAGCTCAGTCAGCTCTACGTGAAGTTCATTCCACACAATTTAAGAGTGAGACAAACAGTGCTTTGCTATGAGAATGGGACAGAGCCTTTAGTGTATCCCTAAGACAATTCTTGATAGAACTAATTGATACCTTCTAGTTCAGTCTCCCTGACACACGTGGTACTCAAGATGCATTTTTGTATATACTAATTCATTGAAATCACAGAATTCTCAAAAAAAAAAAAAAAAAAAAAGGTGAAGTACCTTCCATTTTTCCCCCACAGGCATTCTGGTTAGCAAAGCCAACAATGTGCTACCACAGTTCACATCTGCTACTTAGTTACAGTTATGACCAACAGAACATGATGTTCCGATTTAAAAACAGATGTTGTTTTATGTTTGATTTACTAATTGAAATTAGTATTACCTTGAAATGAGTCAACCATGTGTTTACAGCACATCTTCTACCTCTGTACATAAACTCTCCTTTAAATCTGAACGATTACACCATGCATTTCCTTACCTTCTGCAACAGCAATGGAAAAGGGTACCTCATTCAATGCGGAAAATCAGTTTAGAGTCGTTTTAGCTTCTGTTGTCTGAGAACAACTCCATTTGAAACAGCAGAGACAGAAGCAAACAGACTTCAAGCTGTGTTATTCAAGCGAACTTATTTCCTATTAATTTTACCCATTTATCAGGAATTTTAAAATTTTGAATTATGCATTTTCAGGTAATAAAATGTATCACTTCTGGTAAACTGACCTAGTTATTGATCGTTATTTGCAGTGTTACTGCTGTAGCATCCTTAGCTTTTGTGATGATTTGGCTCATGCTCCCAGGCACCAGAAAAGGGTTCACGGTCCCGAGCCAGGGGTGTGCAGTGGGTATGCAGAGCTCAGCTCCTGCAGGCCCTCCCTGATTATTAAGACAAATTCTATAATAATTCAGGAGATGTAGTCCCTCCAGGCATTGCATATTGATTGATTTGGTAACAAAACATGAGAAATTGTTCCGGTGGAGGAGGAGATGTACAACTGCTATTTTTACTTTGGACACTCTGCGTCTTCTGGTTATTGCTAAACTGCATGAGTTCTACTCCACCAGCTTGGTTTTCCTCCTTAAAGAAGTTTGAACACTAGCAGAAGTTTGGTAAAATGACATGAGGGCAAGGACATGACTCCCTGTATCTCCTCAAAAGTAAAATAGTTCCCATTTCCTCTCTCACTCTCCCAGTAGCCAAGGGGCAGCCTCAGAGATACAGCCACTGTCCTTGAGACATCGACCTAACGATGCTCATAAACTACTCCATCACCTCCACCAGAAGTCACTGTGCTGCCTTTTGCATATGTGTGGTCTAAAGATATTTTGCATATGTCTCAGCCCTGTGTGCCATTTTTAATGATGCAAAACTGTTGGAAGCACAATACACAATGATGTAGTATTAAATACTCGATTTAAATTTGCAGAAGTAGGAATGCTGACAACATGGGTCAAATGTCCAATTGCTTAATGTGTGTCTTGATATCACATGAGCTTTTAAGAAGGGAAGAAGCTATAGAACTTGGATGCAGGCTCATTCAAGGATGTTCGGCCAGCATAAATTTTAGAAATAATATGGAATGACAAACAAAAAAACCCAGACTATGACACTTCTAATTGCTAGACAGTTGACAACAAACTTCTATTATTCTATGTATCAGGTTTGTACAATTCAATAAATGGAAGAGTAGCTATTTTGTTATATTTAGTTAAAAGATAGTATTTGTTCCATGATTTTCAAGAGCTGTCAAAGCTAAGTAGCACAGCTACCATCTCTATGTCTCCACCTACCACAGACAGGACAGCTACAAGTGCCTCTTACAAAAGCTTCCCAATGTCTCCCTTTATGAGACTGGTCTTTACTAAACTTGCAGCTACCCGAGTTTTGAGGTTTGAACAGAATTTCCTAGATCAAGCGTCATTTGTGTGTCTCTCTGAGGGAAGGTTAATTCAGAACAGCTCAGTCAGTCCATAGATAAGGCTAAGGAAAATCATGGAGTTCAGTATAATACAGTTGCCTAAAGAAGAAAAAGCTATGGTTGAAAAGGCAGCATTAAATTTAAATCTTTCGCCAAGAAAAACTAAAATTGAAGTCATTATTACATTTGTAGAGTCAAGCAGTGAGACTGGGAAACACTAAAGGCAAATACCTTAAAAAAAATTAGAGGCAGAAGATTTTGTGTGTTTTTCACATGAGACTGTCACAACAATGATGGTGGTAACAGTAACATGGCTTTGGAAACAGAGTTTCAAAGTCTCCCACTGAAAACACTAAGATGCAGACTTCAAAGAAACTGGGTAAATGAAACTGGGGATATTCTCCACTAAGTAAAGTCTAGAAATTTCCAGCTAGTCAGCAGCATAATACTAAATTTATAATGGCAAAAGTCAAACTAGAAATAAAGCAACCAAAAAGAAGCAACGAAAAACCCACACAAGTTTTTATTTATTTTATTTAGAAGTAAAATAAAACATGACATTTCCATCTAGAAGCCACTGGCATATGCTGCAATAAATTCAAACATGGAGAGGTGGGCTTAGCTTTCAGATTCCTCTCAAATTCAACTCCTTCCTTTTGCACTGGAGCTTTGTGCAAGCTCTGGTACACCTGAGGACACAACTATTTAAGGCAGCCGCTGGAGTTCAAGCCTATCAGCAGACGGTGCTTCAAAGACATCATCTTCAACACTTTCTTCTATCGGCTTCATCTTTGCCGAAGTTCTCAGGTAAGGAGATGTCCGGCCTGGGCCTGTCACAGTTACAAAGAAATTACCAGTTAATTTAACAACAGACACCTGATACATACACCTATTTCTGACAAAGCAGACACAATCTGATGATCCTGTCCTAGTTTCTTCATGAGAGGATTTTCTAAGTGAAGGTTTCTTTGTTATCTGGCCACGGGCACCAGGAAATTCTAGACGTGGGACAGCCATGCTGCTGTGAACCAGCAATGCCTGTTGCTAGCCGCAGACACAGCACTCTCCTCAAGTTCAGTGCAAACCCTGACTGCACGGGGTGTCCACCGCTTGCTCCCTGGAGATCATTTTCTCACCATTACACTCACCCACTGACTCGTCTCCACTCAATTACAGCAACATGAATGGCTGCCCCAAGCACAAAATGTGTGCACATCTGCACACTTGACGGGCTGTGGGGAAGGTTCCTCAGTGCACTGGGTAAACCCTGGATGGGCACATGATCAAAGCCACAACTGCTTTAAAGCATAAAGTCATAGAATATGCTGAGTTGGATGGAACTCATCGGGATCAAGCCCAGCTCCTGGCCCTGCACAGGACACCCCAAGAGTCACCACGTGCCTGAGAGCATTGTCCAAACACTTAGACACAGCACTCTTAAACACTGCCAGGCTTGGTGCTGTGATCACTTCCCTGGGGAGCCTACCCAACCATCCCCTGGGTGAAGAGCCTTATCCTAACAGCCAACCTAAACCTCCTCTGACACATCTTTGTAAGTTTTTCACAGCATGATAATGTAAAACTTATACAAGATTTATACCCCCATAAACAACCACAGAGAAAACAAGATTTATAGGCAAAGGCCACATGACTTTCGACTGACAGTGATTTCACTGCAACAAAACTACCCTTCAGAAAAGCAGCAACTTGCCTGCCAGAGCAGAGCTCACACCACAGCTATTACTGGCAAGACATCATATGGAGTTTTTGTGCAAGTTACCACTGCAAACTACCTGTATTGCAGTTAAATTTTCAGTATGAGGGTAAAAGCAGAGAACTCCTTTGACATTAGCTGAACAGTTCTATTTTCCATTGTTCACTCTGAAATTGAACCTACACGTGGATATGTATTTCTCTCAGTATCCTCTTCTAGAGTCAGACCACCACAACAGTATGAGGTTGTAAATAGCTAGTATATGATGACCAAAAAGATTATGGAAATCTTTGAAATACCATTTGAGAAGAAAACAGCAAGAAAAAAAGGTTGTGCTAACAGACTCTTTGCATACAACCTAAAAATTTAAGTATTCTTGAAAAAAAATACCGATACCTGTAACATACTCTTATTTTTACAAAAATTTATCAGATATACAGTAGAGTGCTGGGTTAAGGAAGCCCACTTATGTGGAAATACTCATTTGCACCATACGTGTTACACACAGAGAACGAAATACAGTTGCAGGTAACACCAGCAAGTTATGATATTACTACATTTTTAAGTTACATTCACTGTTTGGAATTGGCGTTTTAGAACTTTTATGTTAAAAATGTATTAGTATTTTCTTTTGAGATTCAAAAACTACTTAAACTGCCATGATATAGGGTTACTCAAACACATTTTTAGATACTGAAATTGTTAAACATCTTTCTATACAGATGTGTTTTATGGTCTAGGCAAAGGATAACTAGATCAATTAATTGGCTAATGTGCCCCATCCAAAGTCTGCGGGTACATCTGGATATAAAATTGGCTTTTCTGGGAGACACCTAAAGGTAAAAGGGTGCCTGAAAATGCTGAGTTACTGTTCCAGCTTTTTTTTTGTAGATTTTTGTTTTAGTGTAGTTTGTTGCTATTTTAAAAATAGTTTCCTTCTGTTTAAAACTACTTAATTCTCTCCAGAAAACAGAAGTAAGCAGCCATAAGTTTGTACAACAGGATCCGATATAAAGTCTAATTCTCTCAGCCTGTTTGTTTCAAAGACATGCTCTTATTTGTTCCAAATACAAAATTTTGTCTACTAGTGGCATTATTTAGTGTTGGACAGATGTTCAAGTGACTGAGTCAGACCTTCCTTTCACTATATTTTGTTGCCCTTTCTTGAGGGCCTAAACCAAAACACATATTAAAATTCCTGTGAAATCCAATCCTGCTTTTAACCACAAGATGGGAGCATATAATTTGATAATACCACTACAAGCATTACCAAACCAAAATCTTTCTACCGTTCTGCTCGGCTTAGAAGTTAACAAATACAGATGCATAGACCAGCAAATCTGAGATATCTAAAACAAGTACCACAAAAAAGAGACTGTATCTCTAATAAATATGTGAATGGCTATCAAGCAATAGAATTACAGAATAGAAAGTAATACCAAAATATTATTTAAAAGACTGAAAGTCAGGTGAAATTAGGCTTGTGATCAGGTTGAACTTTTTGCTTAACTCAAATTTTGGAAAAAGAAAGACCTCTATTTCACTTACTAATGAATTACATACAGATGGACCGTGGATGTCAAGCACAAGTGTCACATGATAAACAAACCCCACTTTAATACCTTTTGAGGATGCCTGCTGAGTTAATGTGATGTTATCAACAGAAAACATCATGCTGCAAACGACTCACTCCATAAGCATTATAGAACTCTTGTTGGTTATTTCCTTAAATTAAAAGCAAACAGTTAGTTGGGTTTCTTAGTTAATTAAATTCAAAACATACTTTTGTTAGTAATTGTAGTTTGGGACCTACTAATTAGTAATTTTAACCCTTTTATTACTAAACACTTCAAAAAAGGCTTAATATTAATTTCTTGAGAAAATGAGTCAAAGCTTATCGCTTATAGCACGGATAACAGCATAATTTTAAAAGATGGGATTATACAAAAATATAAATGCTTATGTTTTCAAGAATACGGAAATTAGGAGGAGAAAACATTTGCATTATAGTAGTGAAAAATTATATTTGTAGTAGGAGGCTCTTGTCCATACAACAATCACCTAGCAATGACAAAACAGTATTCCTGCAGAGCTCCCATACAGGTAAGTTCCCTTCATTCATTTTTTATTCTAATTTTAAAAAAAGAGGAAAAAGTTTGTAATTTCCATATGTTTCTTACAGAATCTTTTGAAGATTTTGGATTGTGTTTGTTTGTTCTAAATAAACAAATGCATGCCTGTAGAAGGAGGAGCCAGGGAACAGCACTGGAACTGTAAGCCTCAGCATGTGCCTCATACTAAATCTTTAAAAAAAACAGACAAAAAAATACCCCAACTGTTGCACTGAGAGCACCCAGGTTTCAAAAACCTTCTCCTGCCACAGCAGTGGCAATGCAAATGGCAGATTTTTTTGCTCAGTTTTCCCTGTGATCTGAAAAAAAGGGCATACATGGCCACAATCCACACTGAATACAAATCTTTACACAGAGCTCACCTTGGTAGCAACCCCATCATTGGCAATGACAGTACCCAGGAATAACTAAAAAGCTATCTTGGCAAAAACAAAGATTGAAGCATTACAGTTCAAGGAGATAAACCTTTTACAGAAGTCAGAAATTTCACAATCAAAATACAAAGAAGAAATAAATAACAATATTTCCCGAGGTGTATGTTGCAGTGGTGTAGGGGCAATCCTTCTGCCTCCCTAAACGTAAGGGAAAGTATTTGACTTGGGAGGCTGCTGCCACAGTTGGGCTGAGGAATTTCAGAACATAAAAGACACATGAACCCCTCTCTCTTGGGGAAAGCACACCATGTATACCAAAACAAAGGTACACAAACCAAGGAAAAGTACAACAGAGCAAAGTGTATTTATCAAGTATGTGCTAAGCACAAATGCATCTTGGGGATTTACATAATTACAGCTGAACTTGTCATGCATTTCAATTACTTTCTCCCAAAGCTGAAATACTGGTGTAAGAGTTTTGCTGTTAAGCCTGAAAGAGACATTTTAGTTCTAACTAATCGCACAAACACAGTTTTACAATTCCTTTCTGAGTGTGCAAATTCACCCAAAGGCTCTCTATGCAAAGGAGTGGCTTCAATTTCACGGAGTTTTGCTGTGCATGGAACAGGTGAAAAGCCACTCGAGGGTTTAAAGGTAAAGATCAGAGAACAGACCAACACAGGAGACTTCGTGGCAGGAATCTGCTACAGGCTGCCTGATCAAGAAGAGCAAGGAGAAGGAAGGCTTCTTTCAACAACTGGATCACAGGCCGTGGTGCTCGTGGGAATTTTAACCACCCCAGTATCTGGTGGAAAGGCAAGAGGGCTGGAAGCAGGCAGTCCAGGAGATTTCTGGAACATAGCAGACAATTTCTTCACACAAGTGATGGATGAGTCAACTAGGGAAGGCGCTCTGCTGGACCTGTCACTGATGAACAAGGAAGAACTCATCAGGGAGCTGAAGGCTGCTGGTAATCTTGGCTGCAGTGTCCAGGAACTGGTGGAGTTTAAGATACTGAGTGGTGTGCAAGACAAATAGTAGAATTACAACCTTACAGGACAGGGGACTGTGGCTTGCTCAGGGTTTTTCTTGGCAGGAACCCATGGGACATGGCCTGGAAAGGGACCCAAGGACACATGGTTGATCTTCAAGGACACCTTTCTCATAACAGAAGGACAGTCCTTTCCAGCGTACAGAAAGTTGAGCAAGCATGGTAGAAGGCTGGCATAGATGAACAGGAAAATTCTGACAGATCTCAAACACACAAACAAAGTGTAAGAGGGGATGAGCTCCTTGGAGGGAATACAGAACCCGTGGCCCAAGCATGCAGTGATGAAGTGAGGGAAGCCAAAGCTCAGCTAGACCTAGATCTAGTGAAGGGCAACAAGAAAGGCATCTACAAATAAATCAGTGACAAAAGAAAGACCAGGGAAACTGCAAGGCCAGAGCTCAGTGATGCACAGGACACAGGAACATGAAAAAGTCTGAGATATTCAATAACTTTTTTGTTTTGGGTTTTTTTTTTTGCTTTAGAGGTTTGTCCTGAGGCCTGCTAGGGCTCTGCACCCAGTGGCAGAGACACAGAGAGATGCATGACTGACAGGAAACCTGGACTGAGTTAGGAACAACTTAAGTTGACAGGGTGAACACAAGGTTGTGGAACCACATGGGCTGCATCCAAGGGTGCCAAGCATTGGCTGATACAATTGCAAGGCCCCTCTCTACTATCTTGGAAAGATGGCTGCACTCAGGGGAGACAAATGAAAATGTCAACATCACAGCCATTAATGAAGGGCAAGATGGAACACCCAGGGAACTACTGGCTATCAGTCTAAATTCATTTCTCAGGAAGATTATGGAGCTTGTCTTCCTGGAAGCCGTGTCCAAGCACACGAGGGATGGGAAGGTGACAGGGAAAGCCATCACAGATGCTGATTGCATCTGACCACCTTCTACCTTCGGTGGTGAGATGACGGGCTCTGCGGATGAATGGAGTACAGTGGATGTTGTTTACATGGATGGTAGCGCAGCCCTCCACAGTCTGCCACTGAATCCTTCCAGACAAATAGGTAAGAAACAGACTGGATAGATGGACTACAGCTTGGGTGGAAAATCTGCTGTACTGCCAAGTTCACAGGGTAGTGAATAGCAGTACAAAATTCAGCTGTCAGGTAGTTAGTTACCAGCAGAGTCCTCGAGGGCCAATGCCAAGGCCTATAATATTCAAGATATGAATGACCTGGATGATGGGATGAAATGCACTCTCAGCAAGTTCACAGACAAGAGTCAGTAGTGAGGGAAACTGCTGACAGGCCAAAGGGCAGGGCAGTGAGTCTGGACAGGCCATTGGAAAAAGAGAAAAGAACTGACAGAAACTACAAGTTCATGAAAGGCAAATCCCCGAATATGACACACCTACACAGCATTACAGCCTAGGCCCCAGCTGGTTGGAAAGCAGCTTTGCAGAAACAGACCAGGAATCCTGGTGGACACAAAATAGAACACGAGTCAGCAGAGTGCCCCTGCAGTGAAGAACACCATCCATATATTGGGCCACATTAGCAGTATATATGGAGCCATATAAGCAAGAGCATAGCCAGCAGGACAATGAAAGAGATTAATCCCCTCTATCTGGCATTTGTGAGACAGGATCTGGAGTGCTGTGTCCAGTTTTGTGCCTCCCTGTACAGGAAAGACATGGACATACTGGAGCAAGAGCAGTGGAGTGCAACCAAGATGGCCAGAGGCTGGAGCAGTGAGGGAAAGGCTGCAGGAGCTGGGTGTGTTCAGCCTTAGGAACAGAAGGCTCCCAGGGGATCTGACTCTTGGCTTTGGCTACCTAATGGAAGGCAACATAGAAGAGAGAGCCAGACTCTTCTCAGAGGCATGCACTAAAGAAAGCATGAGTTGCAATAAGGGAAATTTTTTCACCGTGAGGGTGGTAAATCCCTGGAGAAGGTTGCCCAGGGAGGCTGGAAAATCTTCCAGCTTGGAAATATTCAAGGCTTGACTGTATATGGCCCTGCTCTAGCTGGTCTTGCTTTGGACATGAGGTTGGACCTGATGATCCCCAGAGGTCCTTTACTACCTCAACTGTACTGTGAGTCTGAATGTCCTTGCAGGGAATGGAGGAGAAAAAGAAAACTACATCATCAAACTGCATCCCAGGTGTCACCCTTGATGTTCTAGTAGGGTGAAGCACTAGCAGGGCTTTTGCTTCCAGCTATCAGGGTATGCAGACTACACCAATGTTAAGGAGTAAAACCAGATAGGCCCTCCAAGTCTGAAGGTGTTCCTGGATGAGAACTGTGAGGAACACAATGGAAAACAGATAATTAAACAGAAAAATGCAAATACTTGGAAACATTTCCTCTTCTTAGCAGAGATTCTAACCATAAGAAACAACTGGCAGTGGTTTTTTCCTCATATATTTGAAATCTAATCACTAAAAATAATATTTCCAAAATCAAAATAAATAATTCTATACGATCCTTTTAAATGCTGTTAAACTAACAGCTTATGCCAAATGCAAAAATTGAGCATCCCCTGGGGCTTTTTTTTTTCAAACACTGCTTTCAGAATTCAGGCTAATGTTGACATTTAAATTCAGATGAACTAAAAACAAACAACAGCAAAAGCCTAGAAAGAATAATTTAGAACGTTTCCATAAAGGAATAAATTGCAAGAATAGAAGCAAAAAGGTCAGACATGGTTTATTCTCTCACTTCATCTGTTCTCTACTACTCCTGTCATACAAAGCACAAGAGAGGAGAGCCTGACAGGATACTTGGAGATTTTTCAAGGCGACATCAAAATATTGGTTGTATACCACATTTCTCCAGACCCTGCCAATACAAACTATCTCAGGAGGAAAAGTAGAACACTAAGTTGCTGAGGGAAAACGTTTTGTTTGGGTTTTTAATTTCTACAAGCAGCAGTCACAGACCAAATGTACTGTGACCGGCACTGTACATTCAGTTTTGCCCCATTACTATAAATATTCCATATTATGTCCAAACAGAAACATAATGCCAAAGATTATTACCACACGTGTTGGGGTTTTTTTCCCCAGTATGTATATGAGGTATCTTCATTTAGCACACAAAGCCTCATGCATCTAATGACTGCCCTACAGTTAGGTCCCTTCATTTAGCTGATGTATGACAGCACCCAAAAAGCTACAGTCTGCTCCCACAGAGGGCAACTGGAGTTCTGCAGCAGCCCCTGATGGTCAACTCGAGCCGTGTTCAACACTGGCACAAACTATTCTGAGCACTCACGAAGAGAGGACGCAGAGGAAGTCCCACGAAGAAACATCTGCAAGCCATCCTCGCTGTCACTGGTACTGGCCATACTGTTCCTCATCTGCATCACAGAGAGCTGAGAGCAAAGGCTGGGCTGTCGATCAATCTTCTTCGAAGCCTAAAAAAGAAAACAATTCTTATTTTAAAAAAAAAATATATCAAGTAAATTAAAATAAAAATGGAAAATTACTATTTCCCTTGTAATAGATGCTCTGGGTCTCAGTCATGATTATACAAGAAAATTGTTATAGGAGAATATTCTGTGCAGTGTAAATCAATTTAAATGACAATAGAAAATGCCAGTAATATACTAGAATTGGAACATTCATAATTATGAAACTGCACATTAATTATTAAATTTCAATTTGCTTTTGTACTGAAATTTTCATGTATTTTCTTACAGAAAGCTTGGCGTTTATTATCTGGTAATTCATTATTTAAATATGATGCTCTGAATTAAATGTAGTCTTTATGATGAGGCTGGTCCTCCTTGCTAAACAAAACAGCATGCTATACATAGAGGCGATTTATACCTTAACAGAAATATGTTCAATTTCCTGGCTTTTCATTTCATCATGTTAGAAAAGTGGTGAATGTCATTCCTTCCTGGTAGATGACCATTTGGCTCTTGATTCTACTGCAGACTAAATGCATCAGGTGAACATTATCCCCTGCCTGTCAAATGGTCTGAGGAGCGTCTATTTTGCTTTGAGTAGCCTTCTTGAGAAGCCTGTGTACTATAACATTCATATGAAGCCATACACTGAACCTCTTAGGTATTACTGCATGTCAGAATGCTATTTCAGGTACATGTGAAAGGTAGCAATCAATGACAAGGCTATAATGGATAACTCCACTTTACTGAATTTTAAAAGTCAGGAACTAGTATCCTATTTCATGCAGAAAGGAATGACTATTTTCCCAACACTAGTGAAAGTCTCCTCAGGTAGGAGAAAATCACAAACTTCCTTAAAAAATAAATTCATACTTTTCTGTTTTCCAACAAAAAATGATTTGATAGTTTTACCTTCTTACTACCATCTTGAATATGAATAATCAATACTCAATTTATTTCCATTGTCCCCTATGTACAGAAGTCAACCACGACATCTTCTGATGAGATTGACACCAGTTAAAAGGCATTAAAGACACCAATAATATTTATATTTGACAGTGAAGCTTGTGAGTGGTGATATGTACATAGAGTGCTGGCAATGGGAAAATTAAGAATTTATTTGACAATTCTCATGCTAAGTTATGGCGGAAGAGCTTGTGCAACAGGATTTTTATTTTAGGAGGAATAAAAAGATACTACAAATTTCCCAAATGCTCATTCAATTTTTACAACATACATTTTCAAAACTTACTATAATAAACCAGCTACAGCAATCTTAAATTTATGTGACTATTGCAACTAAGAACAGAGACTCAGTACAAACTGAAGTTAAAGTGTTCAGATGTTAAATCAAAGGAGGGGCAAAATTTGTTGGATTTTTTAATTCTTCGAAATTATGATAAGGAGCAAGTAAGGAGACAAAATGAAACTAAACGAAGACAGTTGATATATCCATGAGTACACCCAGACCACTTACCAAGACACCTAAAACACACTCCCTCTACAGGCAAAGAACGAATTATACTCGGACCACTTAATGTTTTAGATGTAATTATATTTATTTATATTTTATATGTATTTCATGATTCCTTCCACTAACTGCATCATATCAACGTAATGTTTGCTTTTTTTTTTGCGTTTGCAACCCTCAAAGACATGTTGAAATTATTCCTCCTACCAATCAGTGTTACATAATTGTTTGCCCCCAGTAAGAAATTTTTTTAAGCAAAAACCTCTGAAGCTTCTTTTTACAAAGGGACTCATTTGTTAGTGAGGAAAGATATCCAAGAAGAAGCATTTTTTTAGCTACTGGCCATCATGTCTAATAGTTAGCTAGAAATATTTCCACAAGCTGATCAGTTCTGAATCTCAGTTACTCATCTTTCTTGTACGTTACTGTGCTAACTTTAACCAATATTGCTTCTGACAGAAATGCTGCACTGTCTCACACCTTGGCACTAAAAGGCCACGAGTGTGCACTCAGCAGCTGATGGCAGCAGGTTAAAATAAGGTGCTCTAAGAGCATTTAAAATTGAAGAAAAACCACACTTGTGTGTGGGAGGAAAATTCCCAAACAAAACTTAGTAGTTGCTTACCTTGTCATTTAAGGTTGGGTCATTCAATGAATAAAGTTTATTTGTAATATCTTTGCCAATAAGGTACTTAAAGATCTCATAAAGAAATGGCTCAGACTCCAGAAAGTAAGTCAGCCGTTCCCTGGACCAGCACAGGAACTTGCAGTTATCATCTGCAATAATGGTGACCTGAAAAAAAATACCTGCTCAGAATCAGCACATTTTAAAATGTTTTAGGATAAGCACACTTAAATATGTTTTAAAAGAAGTTATACCATTTTGTTTGTGCTTCTAGTTAAAATAACTCTTAAAACCATAAAGCTTTTTGGTTACGAATGTGATATTTACAAAAGCAAAAACTCTCAGCTATTTATTATCATATTTTTTAACTGATATATTTAGCCAGTTTGTTTTACAGAAAACCTGGGGAACAATAACACAGGAAAATCTCTCATGAGTTCCTAAACTGTAAAAGCATTTATGTAAGAGGAATTTTATATGTGAAGTCAGTCCTATAGTGATGACAGTACTTGCAATAGGCTTACATAGCTTGGTTTTATTTTACATTACTGTTACCAAACAGGAACAACTGGTATGACCCAAAGGTCTCCCTCAAAGAGTTTCTAGTGATTAAAAAAAAAATATTTTCATCTCCCTCTCGTAACTGTCAGCCCTGCTGATCCCACAGGTACTACCTCGTCACAGCTGAGCCAAGGCTCCGTTCGCTCAGTTATTGATAACCCGGTTATGGGTAGTTACAGGGGAGCTTGCCCCCTGCCATGGGAGGATGGACCTGCCAGGTTCATCCCCCTGTGCCAGCAGAGGGCAATGCCACACCGAAACCCACACTGGCCATACCCAGGGGCATGTTTTGCAAGGGGAAGTCAGGCTTCTATGAATAAATCAAAATCAGGTGCTCTCTGCTTTTACAAGATAACATGACATCATGAAAACAAAAACAACAACAACAACAAAACCATAAAGTCCAAGAAATAATGGAAAGTTGCCATATACCCACGGATTTTTAACTCCACAGACTGCAAGGTAAGCCCACAGGCTGAGGAAGAATTGGCCAGCATTGCCAGCAGATGGGGTCCTTAAGACTGAATCCGTGCGCTCTCGAAACAGCAAGGCAGCCGGCACTTACACGGCAGTAAAAGCAGAACCCACGAGTCAAGGATGTACAGCGCTCCGGATTACAGTGACTCCTGAGGCAGGCAGAAGCTGAGGCACGGCCCTTTTCCCTTGAGAGGGACTGGTTCGTACCCAGCTGCTCCCAAGAGAAAGGAGCTGTGCCAAGAGGGCGGAGGCACGCACAATTCTCTCCCCCTGGCGCTACGCCTGATGTCTGACCGGAACATATGACATCAATCACTGATTTTGGAGGCTACACTCCCCTGCCTCCCTCCCCTTCTGCCACGGTGTCAGTGTGGATGTATCAGTCAGTCACCATCCTGTCATTATTACACATACCTAGCTAAAGAACAGCAAGTAAGAGGTAGCAAAATAGCCACTTCTAGGCGAAAAAAAACCCTTCTCTAACAATATTCCACCTCCCCAAACTGTAATAAAATATATTTAATATACCAGCATAATTACACCACTAGAGACATACACCCTTATTGTTCCTCATATAAATATTTTTATTCAAAATAACTGAGACCATTTTCATGTTATGTTGCTTTAACAAATTGCAAATGACAGAAGTATTAATCCATTTTTATAAGTACCAATTTCTAATTACTTGTGCCTGAACTTCTAGACTTTCATTATTACAGTAATGCTTTTTCCCTTTTCTTTTTTTGAACCAGTTATGAGACCTGTTCACAGAATCTTTTTTCCATCAAAACTGCCTCTTAAATTATTTGTCCTGAACAATCTCTTAAGACAAAATAAACTTGGAAACAGTAAAAAAGAACAGAATAGCAAAAGTCAGACTGCTCAAATACACACCATCATAATACTGTTTTGCGGCATTTAATTTTAAAAGTTATTCTCAATATGGTCCATCTCCAAACACCTGTACTAGAACGTTAGCAAAATTATGCGAGTCAAATAGTTCCCTGTTGATCAAATTTATACTTTATTTTTTTAATGGTCTCACCAGCTCATATCCAGTGACATTTAGAACAAAGTGTACCTGGAATTTCTCACCCCGGTTCATCTGCGTTGATCGAAATTCAGGAGAATCTATAAAGGCACAGGGGTAAATATTATGCAGAAAATGCCCTCGATAAGACACCCTCATTCTGGAAATAAAATGTATGAAACAACATTTTAAAATCATGCAGGATTATTAATTTAATCAAAATTTGGGTAGGACTATTGATAACAGTAAAGCAGTAGGTAACAGGAAAAAAAATATCTTCTGGAATATCACTCCCAGAGCTACCCTGTTTTCTGCCTAAGCCTCCACTGATTCCAAGCAGAACAGGCTGCCAGACAAACAGAGAACTGATGAACATGGCATGTATTCACAAAACATTGTTACTCAATATGAGAAAGGTCGTGTTATACAGCCAGGCCAGGATCAGGCTTCCCTTAGATAAGTAGCTTTGTAGTAATAAGTAAGAAAAACAATGAAGCTTGACATCACTGTTGCTGTCAACAGAAACTGGTTAAAACATGGGCCAGAATTCAGCATGAGTTTCAAGATTACAGCTTGGCCATGGGCATATATTTTACCCTTTCTCACCTGGGTTCTGTCTGCCTCTGGGCAGTGCACCTGCCCCTCTCTACTTGCCTGTACAGGTGCAATGGATCAATTCCAAAGGCCTGCTGTTTTAAAGCCTACTGGAGAGATACTTCTTCCCTCATCCACCATATTTTTTAGCTTTAAAACCTGAGAATGGACTGAGGAGATGACTTAAGAAATTTAAGACTCAAATCTCTTGCTGGCTTTGCAAGACACTGCCTTTGGTATTACACAAATATAATTCCCACTAAAGTCCATGCAGTTGCACACATAAGTGGATATACAATATGCTCCCAGTAAGAGATATAACCTTTACCTGAAAACGGTGTCACAAAATAGTCTATAAGTGTAGACAGATTAGATTATTTGACTATAGACCATAATGCTAAAAAAAATTAAAGCCTCAATAATTTTCTAATTTATTCAACCATGACAAAGCATACGACTGTCCCCAAGCTTTTTTAGAACCTACTTCCCCTTCAGTAGGATGCTTAGCCTATCATCAACTGATGTTTTATCTTCTGCTGCATAGGCTTGACCTGTCTTCAAAGTCTGAATGTTGCAGAATTGTCCAGTTAGTCTTTGGAAGAGCTCTGGAGGTACATGGAGAGGTTCAAACATTCTCTTGTAGAGGCTGCTAAGCTCCTTTTCTATCTTGATCTAGATTGGAAAAACAAGAGACATCAATTAACGCAGATGCATTAGTTAAGAACGGGTAAGACCGCACACATGGTTTAGCTTGAGGAACATCTTTGGTTTCATTATGCTTAAGCAAGGAAAGAAGTGGTAAATGTGTGATGTCTATCCACAAACACTGCCTATGACAGGGTGACCAAAACCTCATCTAAAATTAGCCAGGATAGCACACTGGTGCTTTAGAATGCTGTTCCATCCAAGTGGAACATTAAATCACACACAAGGAGCCTTCTGAGACTTCTGTTGATGCAATAGTGAATAGGACTTGGGCAAGAATTATACACAGAAGAAAAATGAGGCTGTCTTTCACACCACATGCACACGTCACTCTGGCTATCTCTCAGGGTCTCCTGGGAGCCCCTCTCATCCCTGAGCTTCTTGGCTTACTTGCAGTAGAAAAGCAAGTCCTGAAAAACAAACCAATTATATTGAAACCACATGTGATGAGGGAGGAAAAAAAACAAACCAAAAACATTGCCAGCTGAACATCCCACATCCAAGAGCCCACCCAAACTCAGGCAGAAGCAATGAGAGAAAGGATGTTGGCTGAAACCCCAAGCCTGGAAGTCTTCCCTGGATGAAGGAAGCAGGGGATGAGACAACATTACAGCCTTCCTGAAAGCAGAGGCAGCCTGAATAAAGCCTGCATATTTGCCATGAGGAAGACAAATTAGAACAATAAGCATCAGATAATGAAAAAAATATATATACATACAAGAGAGAATAAGGAAAAGCAACCAAGAAAAAATGGCAGAAAAGAAGAGAAAGAGGCAAGTTTCTGACTCATGCTCAACTCTTCCTCCAGGACCTGCAGGTCCTTTTCTACAAAGCTGCTTTCCAGCCAGTCAGTCCATGGCATGTGCTGATGCATGGAGTTACTCCTCCCCGATGCAGTAGTCCACACTTTCTGTTGAACTCCATGAGGTTCCTGTTGGCCCATTTCTCCAGCCTGCTGGAGCCCTTCCAGACGGTTTCCCAACCTTCTAGCCTATCAGCGATTCCTCACAGTTTTGTGTCATCGGGTTCTCATCTGCCCCACCACTCAGATCATGAATGAAGACATCAAACAGCACTGGGACTAGCACTGTCTCCGAGGTTACACTCCACACACTAGTGTATGTGTAGCACACAGCTCCAACAAGACTTCTTAGCTCTGATTACCACACTCAGCCCTGCCATTCAGCCAGATTTCAGTCCATCTCACTGTGTCCTCATCCAGGCCACACTTCAACAGATTCTCTATCAGGATTTTATACAAGACAGTGTTGAAAACCCTACTGAGATTAAGACTGAGGATATTCACCATTCTCAGCTATCTGGTCAGTCATTTGGTCATAGAAGGTTATCATAGAATGGCTTGGGTTGGAAGGGACTTTAAAGATCACCCAGTTCCAACTCCTCTGCCATGGGCAGGGACATCTTCCACTAGACCAGGTAGCACCAGAGCTTCAACTTGACCTTGAACACTTCTAGGGACTGTGCATGTACAGCTTCTCTGGGCAACCTGTCCCAGTGCCTTACCACCCTCACAGTAAAGAATTTCTTCCTAATATCTAAACCTACTCTGTTTGAAGCCAGTCCCTCTTGTCCTGTCACTACATTCCTTTGTAAAATGTCCCTCTCCGTCCTTGTAGCTTCCCTTCAAGTACTGGAAGGCCACAATCTAGCCACCCCAGACTTCTCTTTTCCAGGCTGAACAACCTCAGCTATTCCAGCCTTTCCTCAAAGAAGAGGTGTTTTACCTCTGTGCTCGGGACCCCAGAGCATTCAAGGCAGGATCTCCTCAGAGCAGTCACTTCCCTCACTCTGCTGGCCACGTTGCTTTTGATGCAGCCCAGGATACAGCTGGATTTCTGTGGCTGTGAGTGCACATTGCCAGGTCAAGTCCAGCCTCTCATCCACCCCAAGTCCTTCTCTGCAGGGTTGCTCTCAATCTCTCCATCCCTCAGCCTGTGCTGATACTGGGGGTTGCCCCAACCCAGGTGCAGCATCTTGCACTTGGTCATGTTACATTTAATGAGATGTCTATTGGCCCACTTCTCAAGCTTGTCCAAGTCCCTCTGGATGGTATCCCCTCCTTCAGATGTGTCAAACAACTCAGCTTGGTGTCTTCTGTAAACTTGTTGAGGTGCACTCAATCCCTTTGTCTATGTTATTAATGAAGACAATAAATAGCACTAGTCCCAATATAGACCCAAAAGGGACATCACTTGTCATTGATGTCCATCAGGACTCTGAACCTTTGACCATTACCCTCTGGAGTTGACCATTCAATCAGTTTCTTATGCATCTATTATCAGGCTGGTTAAGCACGACTTCCTTTTGGTAAATCCTTGCTGACCACTCCTGATTACCTACTTGTGCTTCATGTGCACAGAAATGTTTTCCAGGACTATCTATTCCTTCTTTTTAGAGATCAAGTTGAGGCTGACCAAGCTGCAGGTCCCTGGGTTCTTCTTCTTGCCCTTTTTGAGGAAAGGGGTGGCATTTGCTTCCTTCATTCCTTACGCACTTCTCTCGGTCACCACTATTGTCCCAAGACCATCAGGAATGGCCTTGCAGTAACATCAGCTCTTGTGGGTCTGTGACATCAGGGCTTGTGGCCTTACTATGTCCAGTGCAACACCTGACCTAAAGTTACACTGGTTTCACACTGAATCAACTACTAGTTAAATAGTCCACCAGCAACTACATTCATATGAGATCCAGGTTTTGAATTTCCTCTATGTTCCTTATGCCACAATCTTTAATCCCTCAGAGGACATCTACACAGACAAAACAAGGATTAAAAACAAACCTGCAAGAGAAATTGTATTATGTTAAGGATTATCCTGAGCTGTTTGATTTCAAAATATATTTCATATACCCACAAAGCTAGATGACTATTTGTTTTACCACCATGTTCTCCAGGAACTCTGTCATTTTTAACAGCTGTACCAATTTAATTGTCACCTCTTTCTATACATGACCACTGCAACTTAGAGAAATACATTTTCATCTGAAAAAGGAATTTAAGTAGCTCCCAAGACTCTTGAACCCAAAACAATGCACACAGACATGAGGGCAAGTTTTGGTCCTGGAGTGTTAATCCAATCCCTTAAATAGCACATAGTTAATGTTTCATGCTCTTCCTCTAGTGTGTAGTACTTTGAGGAGAAAGCAGGTGTAGCCACTTAAAGACCGATCAGATCGCAGGCTGTAGCTGTGCTTTAGATGGGCTCTCTTGGAACAGGCTATTCACCCTTCCCAAGCACAGCTGACTGCTCCTCCAGTCATGCTTGTGGGTCATATTCCAAACAAGCCATATGGGTAGGTGTAATGTTTTGTTCAGCAGGGGTTGAAATATTCTGGGGTGCTGCCAGAACTCCAAGTCAGACACTGATTAGACTCAGCTTCCACTCAGACTAAAAAAGCCAAATTCGTAAAGCTCCAAGGAATCAAAACACTGAAATAATCTTCTGGTCAGAAAAGAAACTCACTGTGATTTTTGCATGCTCCATTTAATAAAATAAATATTTAACAACTGAACATATCAATTATTCATTTTGTAATATGACTAACTTGTAATTATTCTGCCATTCCTTTCTTTCCTTGGAAAGACCTTTTGTGAGAATGACCAAAACTGATTGAGATGGGCAATACAATAGCTGCAGAGAGAAAATCTCATTCAAAAGTTAGTTCCTAAGAGTTTTAGTTTTTTCCCCTATTCTCTGTCTGCCTGTAGGAGCCTTTGGGTTCATAATAAACATGTTAGACAGCTAAAAAGACATGTGTGACTATCAGGCATCACTTCAAGTATGCTTGTTCATCATAGTTTGTAACAAAGATTCATGTATTTTTTAATAATTACTTAAAATATTATGTATTACAGCAATTAAAATAGCATAATAGTTTCCAGGTAATGTTCATAAATACTGTAATTTCTCAAATGAAAGAAGACTATTGAAATTAAGTCTTAATATACAAAGAAACAGCACTATCTGGCTAGTCTATCAGATCTAAATTTTGGCTAAGCTTTGAAGTTGCCCAGGTCACATAGCACAGTTGATGGTAACCTTCGGGTGAATCTGTGCTCCATACTGGAGGAACATTGCTGTAGGTAGAGCCTCTTCCTTTTTTAACACATGTACTCAATTTATCAACTTGTTGTAGACAGATGCAATTTAACCTTTAGCCTCTCTTTATATGCCGTGGTTGCCTGCCAGAGTGTGAACAGCGCAGAGTTTATGGGAGTGCCAAGCACCTCGGTTCTGCTGCGGTTGCACTGCAGTGGGCAAGGGCTACAGAAAGAGAGAGCAAAGTTAAAAGCGGATGCTCCAGGCCTCCCTCCCTTAGAAGCAATTTTATACCAACTTTGGTGACTGAGTTTATCAGTCGGGTTCCATGTTCTTACACAATTCCTTCTTTTTGTATCCACCTACAGAGTACTTCAATCACTTCTACCACTTCACCTAACTCCTACAAATAATTCTGCTAACAAATTTACTAGAGGATTTAGTGAAAATAGCAGTTTCTTCAATAGGATGAAATCTACACCATTATGCACAAAGTACCCCAATCTATGCCAACATAGCTTTTAGTAGACAACTGTAATTACAAAAGAATGTTTTTCTTTCTCCATTCGGTATTGATTTACACATCACGAGGTGATTTTTTTTGTTTGTTTTTTTGTTTGGTTGGTTTTTTTACTCAAGCCCAAACCAGCACATCTTCCTCCCACGATGCTTTTTCACTCACCATTAACGTTTCATTTAGATTTTTGGAAAGGGTTGGACGACTACAAACCCAAGGACCATTACCTATGTTTAAGGATGCCACAATTCACTTTTAAAATACAGGTAAGTTTAAAGGCTTGGTTTCCTAGGGAAATGGGTTTGTATCAGCTGTGCACTCCTGGCATTTGCAGTAATTTCTGACTTCAGTGGCCATTTCCTGTCCCATCTGACAGAAGATTAGAAGCCCCAAGATTTTAATGAAGGGCTTAATTGGTGGGTTGGTTGAAGGGAAGCAGAACGTGCTAACTTGGTTGAGGGAAAAGACTGTAACATGAGTTCATTCCATATTAGAAACCAGAGTACCTGCATGGGATATTTAACTGTGGACACCTGCAGAGTAGGAAGAGTCTGGCCTCACTGGCTCTCCACTACCACAACTGCTATTTTTTGTGTGTGCTGGACAGCATGACCATGGCTACGTAGCAGAAATACAATGCAGTTTCATCACGTGCTGCATCTTGATGGTGACATAAATGGATTGAATAGGCTGAAAAACCAGCATTAGTAATACTAACTAAAGAGGAACTTACCCTGTAAGTAGTAAGATGACTCTTCAAGAGCAATTTGAACTAGAAATATTTACTACACATCTACAATTTTCTAGTAACACATCCAATTTTCTAGATCAGTCTAGTTAGTTTTAAGCTACTTCCTAGGCAAGACAGAAGTCAAGTTTTATGCTGCCTTGCCAGGAAAGGAAGAAGCAGCTAATTTCTTAGCTGCTTTCTTGCACAGGCTTTGTTGACTTGGTGAAGAGCATATTTCCAGTTAGGTTTTGTTTTCTCTTTTTTTTTTTTGGTACCAGTGGTTGCATACATCCAGAGTGTGTCTGATTTTGGACGAAACACAAAAGTGTTCTGAAAATGTGTACTAATCCATTGGTTTGCCCAGGAAACACAGGCAAAACGTCCTTCTCTTGCATCTTACTAGACTGCTTGTGAAATTTAGCGGTTATACATACCGGTCTTCTTTTATACACTAGGTATATGAAATGTAAAAGGTTGACAACCAAAAACACAGAATTCCAGATCATTATGTCCAAGGCACAACGATAGAGTGTAGCCCAAATGATGAATAATGCACATCCTGTAAAAATTAAAAAAAAAAAGGAAGTTAAATTTCACCAAATAATAAACACTCCTACAAAACTCCAAGAATATGTCCACTGAGTATAATTACACTGAAAAGCAATATATTCTACAAGCTTTAATACAGTTAAGCTCTCTGGATGAATGCATGCAACAATAGCTAATCACCGCAATGCTGCAAACAGGGACTGAGGGCAGGTTGACAGACTGCAGCCCTATTACATGGGACTGCAATTTAGATCAGGATGGGGCAAGCAGAAAGGTGCAGCCCATGATGATTTGTTACTGAAATGAAGTAGAAAAGAGACGGGGGAAAATAAAGCAGCTCACAAAAATGTATTTGTGTTGCATTAATTAGACAAAAAAAGGCCTAGAAATGAATGTTCCTATCTAATTAGCAAGAAAGAATTGCATAAAAACTTCCTCAAGTCATATGCAGATATTTTTGAGAATTAAAAGAAACTATTATTGCTGATGTGACAAGGTCACATCGGGAACCTGAATTCTCCTGTGTAACATCAAAGACAAAATTTCCAAATGCTTACTCTTTTTTTGTTGCCTTACTTTGAATAATGACACTTGCTTTAAAAGATAAGGCATCCTGTATGATTAGGGATTCCACTTTCAGCCTACAAAACCAATATTTATCATATGATGGATTACATACCAGTGAGTCTCTCCCAGATAACTGTAAGCCTACCATCTAACAGAGATGGCTGGAGAGGTCACATATATATTTTCCCTTAAGTTTCATGCAAAGACAAAAAGGAGACAGTGCTAAATGGGTGTTCTTAACCCCTTTCTCCCTGAGGGTGACATTGAATTAAGGAATTCAGTACTATCTAGTCTGTCTGGGTTGTTACCTGATGAGGCAGCACTTACATATGGATCAGAAAAATCCAAATATAGTGACTTGTGATCCGCTTATTAGTTAGACTGCAAGGCACAGAAGGATACGATGTCTGGAAGTATTGAAGAGCAGCAATATTGCAGAGCAGCACAGAGGTGGGGCAAGGTCAAAGCAAAGGGAACAGGTCCATAGAACCAGGTCTCATTACTCATTCTGCCCACCAAGTAATTCTGCTTCCTGCTGCCACCTCAGCTTGCAAAACTCTGATTCCATATCTGCTCAAAATACTACAAGACCTACAGGTCAAAATGGCAGGCTCAGCAAGTATAGAGCTCCTTTTGCTTTTAAAGCCAAGATAAAAGGTCTTGCAATGTTCAGACCCTTGGTCACCAGTGCAGTCTGTTTTAAGAAGTTACCCTACAATAACTATAAAATAGAAAATGCAAGAGCATTGTAAATTCAAAAAGTTCTATCATAAAACTGACCCAACTATTATGCCAATAAGCACTCACTTAAAAATACTTAAGCATGCTCTTGTTGGATTGGATTTATCTTTCTTACACTGCAATGACTCACTATTCCTTCTTTGATCACAAGGATCTTGTCCCACACAAGGTACAGAGGCTTTGAAATAGCTGTGGGACTGCAATGTTACAAATTGAACCACATTTGCTCAGTCTCAAGCATGCCAAATTTAGGCTTTCCTCTCAAGTCAGATTCTGGTGTCACAAGATTCCTACAGTGGTAGAAGAAATACGACTGATATCAGAACACAGAATACACTCCCTACCAAAAGACTGCACTTCTAAATCAGCAACAAAAATAATGCTGGTGACCTGCAAGTACCACGTGTTTGAACCCACATTAAAAGAACACATGGGCTCTCAGTAAGCTTCTCAAGGAAGACCTCACCTACCTCAGACACCTAAGCCAGTGCACCTGCCAATACACAGTCCCAGCATTTACTTGAAATCTAAAACAAAAGCCTTAATGATCAGACGTAACTGATTTGAAATAAGTGAATTTTAAACATCCAGTTACATCTGACATGAATGGTATCCCCTGGTGTTTAAGCTGGCATCTTCATAGATTTGAAATTGCAAATTACAGTTCTGGGAAGTTTTAAAAGACAAGAGTTATATAATCATTCTAGAAAAAGTATATCAAGGTCAAAACAGATCCTGTCTTACACCAAAATCGCCTTCATCAGAGCACAATGGCCATTAATAGAGGCGGTAATTTCACCATAAGCTACAGAGACTAGCTCCATAATGGTCAAACCCAGCCATTTCTGTCCCATTTCGGTCTCCAGAATAATTCTCCTACCTATGGTGAGCAGTCCTCGCAGAAGAATCATATGAAGATTCAAAGTAGTTGGAATAACCAGTCCAACTGCAAAGCAAATGTTTGCCACGTGGAAAACAAGATGATGAATCTCTTTCCAGTTTTCACATGCAGTTTCATTGAGAGGATCAAGGGTAGCATTTTTTAAGTCTGGAACAAAACCCAGTGGAGTAATGGTGAGTGGGCTCATTGCTGTAGTATTCATCTTGGAGACTCCTGCAAGGAGAGGGAAAAAAAATCACTATACATTAAACTGAAACATAGTAGACATACACATGGATTTCAGGGTTACTTTCTCTCTTCCCAAATGTATTTGCCATTATCATTCATGGGGAAAAAACCAAAAAACAAACAAAAAAACCCACTTTAAAAGCGTAAGCTAGATCTATAGTTCTGTAATGCTTTGCTACCTCTTTCACCTAAATAGTAGCTACCAAACCAGGGAGGCTGCTAAGTCTGCTGCCAGGCTTTTAGGGAAATCACTTGGCTGACACAGTTTGAACAAGCTTGCAAGACCCTTGTCTGTATGTGGAACTACTGGAGAAAATGAAACAGCTGAAGACCATTTCTAATTTAAATATACATAGGATAGTTTTTCTGTTGTAATAACAAACATAACATATATGCCTTTTGCCTCAGTCAAATGGGAAAAAAGATATCTATGGCAAATCCCAAGACAAAACAAAAAATTACTATTAAAAACAAACTACAAGGAGAAACTGGAAGATTTCGAGACACTATCTTTAGAATATTAAAAGCTGGTCTCTCTATGTAACTGCAGTCAGTGTTACAAGCTCTCCAGGAAGTCTTCTCAACCCAGAGCAGGTCTGAGCTGAAGGAACACAACTGCTCCTGGACAGGTCTGCTGTCAAACACAGCAGAACCCTGCTTCCAACGAGGCATGCGTGGTCTCTCACTGCCACAGCAGTAGAAATTATATGGAGGTGGGCTTGAATCTCATTAATGAAATATATGCACTTCATCACTGAGCAAACAAGCTTCATAACATACAATGCAGCGGGATTTGCATTCAATTAAATTCCGTAGAGATACTGCACATCCCTGATGTGTGTCATCATTAACTGCCAGGTAATTCATCTGCCCAGCAGAAAATATTGAGTCACAGTTAATATACTCTACTTCCTGCAGACCTGAATATACTCTGAAGCATCTCTGTTAATTGAGAGTGTTTCTTGGCCTGTGAAATAAATTTGAGGTGCTTCATCCCTTCCTTTTATTATTTTTCTGCGATCAACCTGTGTACAAGGCATAAGTAAGCTGGACAGTTTTCAAAATTAGTCAGTGTTCTAGACCCCTTCTGAAAGCAGTGGGAAGAAAGAAATCCTCAACCCTCTCTTACAGTTCATCCCCTATGCCCAGAGCCTGTCACAGCTAAGGTATGCTACAGAATGTGCAGAGGCATCCTGCAGGATCAAACACTAACACAGATGTAATATATCTATATCTGGATTGAAAGGATTTTCAAGTAAAAAAATTATCTAATCTTAATACTAAATATCTAATCTAATCCAAAATAGCCAATTCACTTATTTCTTAAAATATCACTTTCCTCTTTTCATTCTTACATTAGTTATTCACAAAGATTAATTATAATGTGGGGATTTGTCAAAACACTTAACTGTTACCAAACACCAGGCCTATCCAAATACACTCCTACTTTCTTTCAACTCTTTCACATGAGTTCATCAAGAGAGTCATTAGAGCAGTTTCACTGTCCTGACAAAGCCACTCACACAGTGAGCCAAAGCCAGAGCTCGTGTGAGGCTGCAGGACTGGCATTTTAACGCGCTCATAAACAGGAGGGAATTGCTAACTGGATAACTATGTCTGTGCTCATCTTACACACAGCTCATCTGGTGCTCCTGTTGTTTCCAAACAATATAAACTCCCTACACTGTCACAGCAGGATCTCTAGATCTTTTTTTTTTTTTAAAAAAAAAAGTCTGCTGAGTTTCTACCTATATTCAGCCTTTCACTGCCCAGGCATGTGCCAGTAAAGGCATCACTTAAAATGCCAAAGGAACGAGGCAGACAACCAAACTCACATACAGATACAGAACCAGCCATAAGTCCTTCAACTCAACATCAAAAGAGGCTGCAAGAAGTATTTTCAGCTGCATCTGATCATAGATCAAAGCAGCCTTCCAGATGCTTGATATTTTTTATTAGCAAAATTTTGTAATGCTTCGCTGTGGGAATAGAGGCTACCTTACCCTTAAGACTCGGCTCTAAAGCATCATACACTAGAAGACTGGAAACCCAATGAACCGAATTAAATATACAGCACCTGACAATCTCTTTCTCCTCACAGCCCAGCCAAAAACATTGCTCCCCTTCCTCTTCACAGACACTGATGCAACAAATCACCAGCCATGAACTGAAATAATGGGAAGCAGTTTCTCTAACAAGTGTTGATGAAGCAATTTAAAGTGTCCGCAGCTGTAAGAGGATGTTCAACGCTTTTGAAGGTCAGGCTTACCTACTAGACTGCCTAAATTAGAACCCAGGAACCTAAATCTACTCATCTCCAGGTTTTTTTATAAGCTTTGTCTTTACTACCTCAAAGTCTTTATATGAACACCTTTGAACTTCACTCACTGCTCCTGGAAATAGCAGAAACCAGAATGCCTCCATCATCATAGTATTTAAGAGCGGACAGAAACAGATGGATGCTATCTGCAAAATGACACAAGGACAGACTTAGACACGGGCTCCGAATTTCAACCAGGGAGACTGCTTGAGGATCAACAGAAAAGGCAGACAGGCAGAGCTACAAGCTGTGACCTAAAGTGTTTGTCTACAGGTAACATCAGAAAGAAAAATATCCAAAATGTCAAAAGACAACATCACTGTAATTTTTAGATCAATTCTTTAGTCCTAGCATCTACTGTTGCCAAATAATACTGAAGAATGAGGAAAAAAGCTGCAGTTCCACAAAAGAACAAGTAATTATCATTTTTTACCTTTTGTGACCTCAGAAAGCCAAGAATTAATTTTGTAAGTACATATTCAGGCCTTTAAAACGTTAATTATGTCTACTAAGGATTAATTTAGCACAAGACTATTTAGTCATATGCTTAAGTCTTCAATGCAAAGACATGTATTAATTTCAGGAGTTAAAAAAACAACCAATATAGTAAAATAATTTTGGAAGATTGGGTAAAATAGGATCCACTGAAATGAAAGCTTTATGGAGCATAAGACAAATCATGAAAAGAGCATTTTTTAATATCTAGTATATATCCACCACATGGATTTAGATTTACCAAACCAAGAATTTGAAAATTCAGATGCTTGAGAACTCAAGCCAATTTGCTGTTCAAACAGGAGGGAAAAAAGAGGATATAAAAAAAAAAAAAAGAAAAATTCACTGACTCTTTAATATTGAGCCTAACAGAAGTTAGTATAGGTAAAAAAAGAAAGCCTATTAAATTTTTTTTTGTGCATGAACTTGATAGAAAGTTAAGGTAATACATGGTGGTCTAAGGTCAGAGAATACAAAGTCTCAGAATATAAATGATGTGAGCTTACTCTAGGATCTTGCTATACTCAACAACAGCTTTATACAAGAGACCAAACTTCTGAAAGGCATTCCCAAAAGATTTAGTCCACAAATATTCAGACACAAAGATGGCTTTGAAAAAAGCGGGAACTTTATGGATACCTACAGAACATTCAGAGAACACAGGCATAGCAGAAAATTGTAAAGCAGCTGGTTCTACTATAAGGACAAGTCAGCCAAGCTGATACAGGACAGTGCCGAGTGTCCCACTCACATCATTACCCACTTTATTGAGATTATTCATATCCCACAGTTTTACTGGTCAACACTATTCAAGTGAGCTTCTTCAATCTTTGCTTGAGTATGTTTCTATAACTTTAGAGTCAATGCAATTTAAAAAAAAAAAAAAAACCTCAACATTTTTAAAAATTATACCTGCAGGACGTCGAATTACTTTTCTGTGGTCTTGTAGCACAGATTCTGCATAGAGAATTTAGGCAATAATTCTTTTGCGAGCTGAAGACAAGCTACTAGAGGTAGCATACCTGAGTTAATTACAGTTTAAGTTACCAATTTCCTCTTTGACAATGCAGTAGGAATGAATAGGAAAACGGTATAAGAAAAGATGTATTTCAATATGCTCCTTACAGCAAGTCCAATTCAATTGAATGCGTCAGTAACTTACAGAAATGTGTTACTCTCTTTATCACTTTAATCGAGCGAAAATTTAACATGTTAATTCTGCATAGTCAACAAAGTATCTCCACCGTGAGAAAACCTTCCGCGGCCGCAGCACAAGTCGAGCGGCCCCGAGGGTGGAGGTGCCTTCGGGCTCGCTCTCCCCGCTGCTTCCAGCGCTCACGGATGCGCCGAGCGCCCGAACCCGGGGCGCAACCGCAGCTGCCACCCCCAGCCCCGCTCTGCGCTCCGCAGCTTCATTTAGCCCACAGCGCGCGAACACCAAACCCACCATTTATACCAAATGATCGTGAAAATGATTTTTAAAAATTGAAAAGAATCGAGTAACTGGTCCCTTTTCCCCCAAAAGGGCCACTTCTAAAGCTGCAACCCGTCCCTCCCTGCCCGCGGGCAGGGCACAGGCGGAGACCCCGGTCCCGGCTGCGCCCGCGGCCAGGCACGGAGAGCGACCGAGGGGAACGGGAGAGCAGGGACGGGACCGCGCGTTCTCCCCGCCGGCCGGCCAGCTCCACAGCGGAGCCTGGCGCCCGCTCCTCCTGCCGCCGCCCGCGGAGCAGCACCCCCGGCCCCGGGACCCGACGATGCTGGTGCCCGCCGCCGTCCCCCCACCCGTGGTGCCGCCAGCGCACGGGAGGAGCGCCCCTCACCTGCCCCGCGCCCGCGGAAAAGTTTCTCGGCCGCCCGGACAGGACGGGGACGGCCCGGGGCTGCCGCTCGTCGCCGCTGGCGACCCCGCGTCCCGCGGCGGGCACGGAGCCGCGGCTGTGACTAAAATAGGCAGAGGAGCCGCGGGAGCTGCGGGCGGCGCCAGCGGGGCCGGCACCGAGCGGCCGCAGCGCGCAGGCGCCTCCC